>NNCF01127139.1:416156-426585 GCA_002313205.1 Laupala kohalensis | reverse complement strand
CATATTTATAAATTATTTGCGTGAAGAAACATGGAAAGATGTTTACAATTGCCAAAACACCGACGACAAATTCAATGTATTTATCTCAATATTCCTAAAACTTTAGCTTTCCCATAAAACGCAAGTTAATTAACACAAAGAAATACAATAGATGGATACCCAAGGGATAAGGATTTCTTCAAAAAACAAACGCCGTTTATATTATCTTTCAAAACGCTATAACCAACCACCTGAATTCCATAATTATTTTTGTAAATATAAGACTATTCTTCGAAAACTAGTCTATGCAGCTAAAGTTATGGAAAACGTCAGGCATATACTAAAATCGAACAACCGGATGAAATCCATGTGGAATATTGTTAACAATTACACGTCAACTTCTGAAAATGTTTCTTTACTAAACGATGGCAAAATCGTATCAAATCCTCAGGACATCGCAAGTTTGTTTAATTCTTACTTCTCAGAAGTTGGTAAAATAACGAACTCAATATATCCAAATCAATGTCCTCCAATTATATCCACCCACATACCCAATTCTATGTTCACTTCCGAAACTAACGCCAGTGAAGTCATGGGAATCATCAGCTCCTTAAAAAACAAATTTTCACGAGGCATAGATGATATACCTGAGTTTATTGTTAAATCTTCGTCCCACGCTATATTAAATCCACTCGTAAATATTTTTAATAGTTCTTTATCGGAAGGGGTGTTTCCCAATATATTTAAGAGAGCTAAAGTGAAACCTTTACACAAGAAAGGAAACAAACTTAATATTGGAAATTACCGACCAATATCTCTACTACCCACTTTCTCAAAAATCCTAGAAAAATTGTTCTATAAGCGTCTTCTAGATTTTTATCAAAATATAACATTCTTTCTGACGATCAACACGGTTTTAGGAAATCCTTTTCCACTACAAGTGCCATATTTTCCTTCTTAAACGCTGTTACCACTTCTCCTGACCGTGGGGAAAATCCTCAGGGTGTTTTTCTTGACTTATCCAAAGCATGCGATGTCATCGATCACGAAATTCTCCTTTCCAAACTGCATTCCTTAGGCATTCGTGGACTTTCACATCAATGGCTAACTTCTTATTTAAAAGATAGATATCAACAGGTCGAAATATCCTATTCTAAAAATAATATACTTCAGCGTTGTCTTTCAGAAACTAAGCCACTTAATTGCAGAATACCCCAAGGTTCAATTTTTGACCCTATACTCTTTTTATTATATGTGAACGACATGTCATCATCCACATCAGATTGCAAAATGGTTCTTTTTGCTGATGACACTAATTTACTATGTAAACACGCCAATGCTCAAAAAGTTTTGTCTAACCTTTCGACTTGGTTCCATGCAAATCGTCTCATTGTAAACACTGACAAAACAGTGTCTATGTCATTTCACAATAGTATCACAAAATCTTTACCCCAGGTTTCTCTTTCTTTAAACGGAACACAATTAAAAACTGTTACGAATACAAAATTCTTAGGTCTCGATATTCAAGACAACCTCTAATGGAATTTTCACGTTGACAATCTTAATTCCCAATTAAGCATATTGTGTTACGCATTCCGAAACTTAATTAACGCAGTTACTCCACGTATTTCCCNCATCCACATCAGATTGCAAAATGGTTCTTTTTGCTGATGACACTAATTTGCTATGTAAAAACGCCAATGCTCAAAAAGTTTTGTCTAACCTTTCGACTCCATGCAAATCGTCTTATTGTAAACACTGACAAAACAGTGTCCATGTTATTTCACAATAGTAATACAAAATCTTTACCCCAGGTTTCTCTTTCTTTAAACGGAACACAATTAAAAACTGTTACGAATACAAAATTCTTAGGTCTCCATATTCAAGACAACCTCAAATGGAATTGTCACGTTGACAATCTTAATTCCCAATTAAGCAAATTGTGTTACGCATTCCGAATCTTAGTTAACGCAGTTAGTCCACGTATTTCCCGTTGCGTATATTTTGCAAACGTTTACTCCCATTTACGTTACGGCATTACCTTCTGGGGTAATTCCGGTCAGAGTATTCAAACTTTCAGAATTCAGAAGAGGATAGTTCGGATAATTTGTAAATCTCACCCCCGAAACTCTTGTAAACCTTTATTCAAGGAATTAAATATCTTAACACTTCCCTGCATTTATATTTATGAAACAGTCGTGTTTGTTAAGACCGAATTACTGAAGTGCCACCCTTTCTTTATACGAAACAGTCTCGTTCACGAACACTATACACGCAATAGTAGTAATATTCATCGCCCTAGAGTGTCAACCACTCTTTGCCATAAATGACCTCATCATTCAGGAATCGTTCTATATAATTCCCTGCCCAAGAATATAAAAGACATTATGAAATGTAATATCTTCAAATCCGTGGTTAAAAACTACCTCCTGCACCAGTGATTCTACACTGTAAAAGAATTTATTGATTTTAATAAAAGTTAATTTCGTCTTGTACATAATCACGCCATTGCTGTAGTACTTTTTAAATAACTTATAACAATATCAAAAACTATTTTCTTGCATGATTGTGTTGTGTCTTATGGCTCATATTAATTTAGTTTTCTGTGTACTCAACTTTGGCACGGTTGTGTACATAAATTCTGTAGCCCAATCCTGGCCCGGGTTTTTCTCCATTTTTCCTTCGGGTAGAGGCGGATTTATTATACAGGTTCTCTAGGCTTTGTCTAGGGGCGTGTTTATTGTAACAATAAATCGTGAATTTAGTGGGTTGTTTTTCTACTCTTATGATTTTTAAACACTATACTCAGAATAATCTATAGTTCGATAATAACATGTACATGTAAATTTACAAATATACTTGCGTTAAATTACAAACATATTGCCATTATATATGTATTATAACTCGCAGCTAACTTTTTATCTTATCTAGGAACTTTTGTTGAAATTTTTGAATCCGCCTCTGCCTTAGGGCCCTTGATCGGAATTGATGCGATGGTCCCTTGCTTGCTTCCGGAGAGTAAATTAGTTTATTGTCCTCCACGTGGTCATACGCAGTTTGTACTGTTTTTTGACAATAAATTTATTATTATTATTATTGAATGTTTCTCAAAAACGACTCCAACGATTTTGCTTAAGTTTTCTGTTCGTAAAGTACAATTATTGTGCATTATATATACATTAGTGGTATTTTGCTTGAAAGCAGTGAAATAATTTTTGTGTGTTACACTTACACGTTAGTTTACTGTTTCGGACCAAGCAAACCTGGAATACACTTTTTTATAAACTGATATTAAAGATACGGTAATGGTAAAATACATAGGAGGACAACAAACGCACTGCAGATACTAAAATATATGAACTTCTGTCTACAAAGAAATTACATTTACATAACATTTTTACGATATTTATAAGACTGTGTAACAGCACACCACAAGCCCATATGCGATGTGCGTATGCTTTTGGTGGAGAAGCGGGATTTAACCATAAACCACAACCTTTATGGTAGAGTTCGCTGCCACTAGCTTGGTTTCCCCAAGCAATCAAACACTCGAGTAATAACAATAAAACATTTAATTCAAATTAAATAAAGCTCTGAATATTTGCAAATGTAGACAAACTCGCAAATCATAAATACAAGTTTGAACTTGTTATTACTTGATATTGCTATCTAAAAGCTATAATTACACACAGTTATAACTACTGGTGTAATGAATTAACACGGAAATCTACCCAGATTATCCGAAGTTCAAAAAGTTCCAAGTTGCTATCTCGAAATAAATAACTGTTCCAAGCTATGTTATTCGCGCCTATAGCAAGTAATAGAATTACCGCAGCAATTCTCAGTGGTCTGACGACCAAACTAACCAAGTTACATATTGCGTACTTCTATACGCTTTCGCACTTGTCTCAAAGTCTGAAAGCCTTCAGTATAAAAGTCACTTAGGAGCTGAAATGCCTCCAATATATATTGAGGCGGAGGTCACGTGACTACCTCTTCGCCCGTTTCCAACACCCCACCTCGACTTGGTCACTCCTCAGCTTCCGAGAAAAACTGCCTTTTCGGATGAACACTATTTCTGTCAAATGCTGAAATATTCCATACACACTCATTTTCCTTCTCCGGGCGTTCATCTCAGTTTTCAGAAGTCGATGGTAGTTCTGTCTCTCCACAATACGAGAGGTCTTAACGCGCACCTTTCCTTGTTTGGGCGGCGACGGGCACGGGTCTTAATCGCCTTTGGTATTTCCGGCGAGCACAGTGCTTGAAAATGTTATTTCAAAATCTGTACTGGCCACGATGTTACAGACTGATATGTCGCTATATGTTATGAAGTAATATTCAGAATATTTATTTTAATTTCAAATAAAAGTAAGAAGTTCATCTAGCGACCTTGAGTATGAATAGAGCACTGGAAGACGATCAAAATATAGAGGACCACGCCAGAAATGACCCTTTCACAGAATTTTTCTCGCTATGCTGCGGACGGAGAAATTTATGTGAGAAAGTATGTGCAATGGTTTTGCACCACTAGTTTAGTATAGTTAAAAAGGAAAACTCTAGGGACCAATCGAAAAAGCCGAATTAAGGAAGAATTCAAATGAAGAAAGTTCGATTATGTCAAGTTCGACTGTATCAATTCTGGAAAGCGATGGAAAGCTAAGATAGCGATGCAGAAGAGGAAAGAAAAACAGAGCCTTCTACATAGGGTCGTTGGCATTTGACTTATTCCTCCTCCCCCATACGCAGTCACAAAACGTTTCTTTCGGTGCAGAAAAAATGCGATGTTTCATTTGCAACACCAAACATTTTAAATAAAATCTTAAGAATGGATATACGACTTATATTCAAGCACTACTCCGCTGCAATAGGTCAACGGTAAATAAGTAGATTCGGGAAAGCCATCTATGATTATATATGTTGCAAATATAAATCTAGAACTACAGAAGCGTGTATGATGTAGAAACATAAAGGATATTCTAATAATAATCGAATCATAAACAACACAAAAGAAATAATGGAGGAAAATCAATACTTATTTTAATTGTACGTTAATTTGCAGTATTGTCACCTCGATCCTGGAAACAAGTAACCTAAGGATATTCAGTTCTCGATTTGCGTATGACCTTAGAAATTTTCAACCGTCTCGTATAAAAGTTTGACATTAGGCACTTATGAGGTCACCCGTATTTTGTATTGAGTGTATCCTGTCCATCTGAGTGACATTATTTCCCTTATTTGAAATTTTTCAGAATGGGGGGAAAATAATTTTTTCAAAAAAATTTAAATGTATTTAAATCTGTATCGTATCTTTGAAAATAATGTTTATGCTATTGATTTTAAGTATAGAATTCGTTCATTTTACACGTATATTATTATTTTATTTAATGGAACACTTTCTCTAAATGACTGCTACAAAGCATAAGAAATTTCTTACTGCGTATAATGTATTGATTTCCGTAGGGAACGAAAATTTTAATGGTGCTCACGGAAAAGTCTCGCAGACGCGTATGGAGAAGTGTGTGCTCTGTCCTAACGCCTATCCTGTTATTGAACTTCCTCATGCGAGAGTGAGAGAGAGAGAGAGAATCCGGCGACGCCGTGCGCAGGGGTTGATGACGCAAGAAGGATGAGAGCAATCTCTCATCTCATATCCAACTTTTACTTTGTCCTTCCGCCCTCGCCCTTTTGCCCCTGGAGAGCGGTAAGAAGAAGCTGAAAAATACGGGGAGAACAGAGAAGAGACTGAAGAAATTGGGCAAGGGGCTATGAGGCTACAATGCTTGTATTTACAGCTTCATCACGAGCGAGGTTTTTATGCTGCTTCCCAAGATACTTCAGTGAAAAACTGAGATGACTTACTTGTGTTAAGTTAAGTAGATAACACCCTTCAAGCCTTATGCTGTCTTACTTTCTAGTCTTACTCATATTTTTCTATGACTCATTATTTTACAGCATCGTATTTTATTTGGTAAGTTTTAGCAAAGCAGAAGACTGTTTAGATCTCAATATTTTCCGGGGGAAAAGGTACAAGAGACCTCCTTTCCCTTCCGTTTACTCGACACAATCTTGTCTAATTATAAAAATTGAATTCAATATTGAATCAAATCCACGATGCCAGGGATATTATATTTTGTAACATTAGAATGTGTTTATAAAATTAAATAATTGTACACAAAGAAATTTAATTACTGCGAAAAATCGTATGAGCATGTAAACAATTTAATTATTAAATCACATCATACGATATTTCTTCTATATACGTATACGATATACGCAAACACGTAAACGATATGCACTTTTTGTACAATCTAAGTTGTCCCCAAATAACTGTTGGAGAAAAAAACGTTCAACACAAAAAAACACCCAATAAATATTTTTTGAACACGCTGTACCAAAAACTGTTTTATCGTCACCAAAAACAAGTGTCACCAAAAGCATTGAAAAGCAAGGAACGTTCAAAACTAATCATTTATTGCTTAGTGATAGACTACTAAGACAACAATATTAACAAAAAGTCTATCCTCTTTGACTTTTTCGTTTAGCGATGTTCGAAACAAACAAGGAGTAATCGTCCTTATCGTTCCTCATTATATTACAGTACACAGAATAGTTACCATAATTATTGCCATTAACAACTTTAAATAATTGAGCATTTTGATTAAAATTTGAAACAATTTATTGTCAAACAGTTATTACCTGTTAATCACCAAACCTAAGACAACAAGCAAGTTGGCTAAGAAATATCTTATTTTTATTATTCATGAGTACATCTTTTTATTTATAGTAGGATGTAAATATCTCCTCTTTCCAGTTTTTCACACATGAGTCCTGGCAATGCTTGGAAATCTCAAAACAAACTGAAAATATATATGTCCTTTGTATCATGCACACAAAAAAAGAGAACAATCCCGTTACCTCGCACTCCTTTTTTCACATTTTCCCAAGCATGTTGGCTCTGAAATCTTATCCCACGATTACAGATCTTAGCTCGAAGAACTCAGATCCTTTCCCCACTGGCGGAGTAATAGGATTTTCAAAGTAACAAAAATTTAAGGATTAAAAATACAAAAACGAAAACAGTATCTGCTCAATGACGACATTTAAATAAACGAATGCTAAGAATTATTAAATCAGAATTTGGGGACTTCTTCGACGAGGGACTGTTTGTAGGATTCTTGACTTCATCCTCGGCTCATAAGCGAAACATTCGGACATTAGGTCGACACGTAACATATGTATCTCCTAGCAAGTATTCCAAAACGCTCATTAATAATAAATTGTTTATTTCGCATCTGAAACAGATGAAAGGCCGAGTTTACCAGCACTGTAAACTAACAAATGAATGCGGATCGTTACCCCGCACATACTTGTGCTTCAATCCCTATAGTGATTCGACCTTCTAAAATACATTCATCATATCCAAATGTAATGTCAAGTTAAGTAAAGTAATGTTAAGTACCCTATTCTTTTCTTGAACAGGAAACATTAAAATATTTATAAAAATTAATTTTAGATATGAAGTTTAGAAATAAATTAGAACAAGACAATTCTCGTGATACATTTTTTTCGCAACAACAAACTTTATCTTCCATGGTATTCAATATATTGTCTATTCTCAACCACTTGCGTTACCCTGCGTCATCCATGTTCTCGACAATATTCCATTGAGTTTATGTGCATTTATAAAATCAAAATCTTATGTTTCCTTCATGAGAGACATCAAGAATTGCCGCCTCCAGAATAGGAATATGAAGATTGAAAACAGCCCTCCCGTATTGATCGATATCGGACTTAAATTGTCTCGAAATACATAAAGAAGAAGGTCAACTTGAAAATTATAAATTTAAATCAGACTCCTGGTGCATTGTATTGTAAATTGTGTTATAAAATGACCATCAGCACTGTTCACTCCCTGGAGATAGACCTCCGGTAATGAGGCTTGGCCACCGGAGTAGTCATCACCGCAGCTACTTCTCTGTTACATCATTTGACCTCCTCCTCCCCCCCCCCAACCGACCGATGCATCACACTCAACACACATAACATAAAATTTCAAATATGTCATGTCACCGATCAATAAATACGTTAAAATGATTTGATAATTCCGTTAAAATGATTGTGTCAGTACAAATACACTCCGTAAATATGAAACATTGCCATATAGTTTACGGTCAAGAGTGAACAAATGTCATAAAATCAGGGACAGAGCTGGGCTCGTGCAACCAATACAACGGAATGACGTGAGATTCTTCTTCAATTTTTTTTTTTTGAAAATTTCCCGTGGTAGTAATACCTCTGACAAATTACGCAACATAATATTTAATTAATATTCGTATTATTCATTATTATCATTATTTAAATTCTATTATCATTATCTATTGAAACAATAACTCGAATTTAGAGTTATTTTAATAGTTACGATATATATAATATTTTTCGAATAACCAATAGTTTATAATAACAAGTACTATAGTTATGACTTTTTGTGTTTTATTAAATACTAATTTGTTGGTATTCTGTTAATATTATAACTACTTCTTTTATTCTTATCTTAGGAGTGTACTGAAATATTAAATCCACCTCTGCTTTAGTGCTCTTGATCAGAATTGATGGGATGATCCCTTATTTGCTTCCAGAGAAAAAATTAGTTCTTTGTTCTCCACGTAACCATACAGAGTTTTTAACTGCTCTTCTGGCAATAAATTTATTAATTTATAAAGTTACAGCTATAGTGATTTGCAGAGAATAAAGCTCTATTATACATCTTAATACACAGGTTCATTTCCATTTATTTTCTGCGGCTGCGTGATGGTCATCTTCAGTGTTCAACAGAAAGTCCATGAAGCGTACTTATCAAAGTAAAGTTAAGAATAGTCAAGAGAACAAAAGAAATTATGTTCAAGCAGGTAAATATTAGAAGTTCCGAAAGATATATGATTGCAAACATGACATTTGAAGCCACTCGCTAATCTATTGATGATTAAAAGCGGACTTCAAAAAAACTGATTAATTTTAAACTCCTTTCAATACGAAACGTTGTGTAAATACAGATTAAAGGAAATATGCATTTATCCTGGCCCAAGTTTTTCTTCCGTGTCCTTTCTTGTAGAGACGCATTCATGTAGAGGCCCCCGAGGCTCGGGTAGGTTAATCTCGAGACTGCGGACGGCCAGTCTCACTGACACTATTACTATTATTTACATTTTTTGAATGCTTTTGTTACGACATTTTTTTAAGGATAATCAATTAATCACGGTATTTAATTGTCAAAATAATCTTATTTTATTATTATAATCTATTGAATATTCTGTAGATATTACGACAAACACACTTATTTGTTGGTTTTAGACGGAGTCATGTATGGTTCATTAATGCGGGTACAGGAAAATTAAATCCAATCTGAATTTGGTCTTAGATCGCAATTAATGGGATGGTCCCTTGCTTGTAAATTAAATCATCATCATCCATGTAATTTATAGTTTCAAACAGCTTTTTGACAAATTATTTACTTATTACTCGGCTCTCTTTTTTTGATTGTAAATTTGTACTTTACAACGTGGTTAACCGCAGATTACGAGTAATATCGTATCTCCAAAATCTCTTCACGTGTACAGTGCAAACAAATGGGGTATATATTGAATAGTTCTGTGGACCCAATAAATTTATTTCCATGTCTAGGAGTTCCCTTAGAAAAATTCTTCTTTGACGTAAAATTCACCACAAAATAAGCAATATCTCAGAGGAAATCATTATGATATTTGTTTTTATATTCCATGGAGGGAATAGAATACGAGGTTACTTTTTGGGGTTACTTATTCAAAATTAAGTGTGTATAGGGTAAAAGTCATTATGATGAACTTGGGATGCGGATGAGTCAACTTCCTGGTCAAGACAACTCTTTGTATATTGCTCATACTAAAAATGAATATTCACCGAGAAAAGTTTAACATTGTATTTATAAATTTATTGTCAAAAAGAAGTACAAACTGCGTATGACTACGTGGAGGAAAAAAAACTAATTTACTCTCCGGAAGCAAGCAAGGGAGCATCCCATCATTTCCGATCAAGGGCCCTAAGGCAGAGGCGGATTCAAAAATTTCAGCAATAGTTCCTAGATAAGATAAAAAGTTGACTGCGAGTTATAATACTAATAGAATGTCAATATGTTTGTAATTTTAAGCAAAAAATTACATGTACAAGTTATTATCGAACTATAGATTATTCTGAGTATAGTGTTTAAAAATCATAAGAATTGAAATAACACTAAATTCACGATTTATTGTTACAATAAACACGCCCCTAGACAAAGCCTAGAGAACCTGTATGATAAATCCGCCTCTACCAGAAGGAAAAACGGAGAAAAACCCGGGCCAGGATGGGGCTACAGAATTTATGTACACAACCGTGCCAAATTGAGTACACATAAAAACTAAATTAATATGAGCCA
>NNCF01127139.1:397013-416124 GCA_002313205.1 Laupala kohalensis | reverse complement strand
AGCCATACGGCAACACAATCATGCAAGAAAATAGTTTTTGAAATTGTTATATGTTGTTTAAAAAGTACTACAGCAATGGCGTGATAATGTACAAGACGAATTTAACTTTTATTAAAATCAATAAACTCTTTTACATTGTAGAATCACTGGTGCAGGAGGTAGTTTTTAACCGCGGATTTGAACAGATTCAATTTCATAATGTCTTTTATATTCTTAGGTAGGGAATTATACAGAACGATTCCCGAATGATGAGGTCCTTTTTGGCAAAGAGTGGTTGACACTCTAGGGCGATGAATATTACTACTATTGCGTGTATAGTGTTCGTGAACGAGACTGTTTCGTATAAAGCAAGGGTGGCACTTCAGTAATTCGGTCTTAACAAACACGACCGTTTCATAAATATAAATGCAGGGAAGTGTTAAGATATTTAATTCCTTGAATAAAGGTTTACAAGAGTTTCGGGGGTGAGATTTACAAATTATCCGAACTATCCTCTTCTGAATTCTGAAAGTTTGAATACTCTGACCGGAATTACCCCAGAAGGTAATGCCGTAACGTAAATGGGAGTAAACGTTTGCAAAATATACGCAACGGGAAATACGTGGACTAACTGCGTTAACTAAGATTCGGAATGCGTAACACAAATTGCTTAATTGGGAATTCAGATTGTCAATGTGACAATTTCATTTGAGATTGTCATGAATATATGGATCTAAGAATTTTGTATTCGTAATAGTTTTTAATTGAGTTCCGTTTAAAGAAAGAGAAACCTTGGGTACAGATTTTGTAATACTATTGTGAAATGACATGGACACTGTTTTGTCAGTGTTTACAATGAGACGATTTGCATGGAACCAAGTCGAAAGGTTAGACAAAACTTTTTGAGCATTGGCGTGTTTACATAGTAAATTAGTGTCATCAGCAAAAAGAACCATTTTGCAATCTGATGTGGATGATGACATGTCGTTCACATACAATAAAAAGAGTATAGGGCCGAAAATTGATCCTTGGGGTACTCCGCAAGTAAGTGGCTTTGTTTCTGAAAGTCAACGCTGAAGTACTTTATTTTTAGTATAGGATATTTCGACCTGTTGATATCTATCTTTTGAATAAGAAGTTAGTCATTGATGTGGAAGTCCACGAATGACTAAAGAATGTAGTTTGGAAAGGAGAATTTCGTGATCGATGACATCGCATGCTTTGGATAAGTCAAGAAAAACACCCTGAGGATTTTCTCCACGGTCAAGAGAAGTGGTAACATCGTTTAAGAAGGAAAATATGGCGCTTGTAGTGGAAAAGGATTTCCTAAAACCGTGTTGATCGTCAGAGAGAATGTTATATTTTGATAAAAAATCTAGAAGACGCTTATAGAACAATTTTTCTAGGATTTTTGAGAAAGTGGGTAGTAGAGATATTGGTCGGTAATTTCCAATATTATGTTTGTTTCCTTTCTTGTGAAAAGGTTTCACTTTAGCTCTTTTAAATATGTTAGGAAACATCCCATCCGATAAAGAACTATTAAAAATATTTATGAGCGGATTTAATATAGCGTGGGATGAAAATTTAACAATAAACTCAGATATATCATCTGCGCCTGTTGAAAATTTTTTTTTTTTTTGAGCTGATGATTCCCATGACTTCACTGGCGTTATTTTTGGAAGTGAACATAGTATTGGGTATGTGGGTGGATATAATTGGAGGACACTGATTTCGATATATTGAGTTCGTTATTTTACCAACTTCTGAGAAGTGAGAATTAAACAAACTTGCGATGTCCTGAGGATTTGATACGAATGCCATCGTTTAGTAAAGAAACATTTTCTTCGCGATTTTTAGAAGTTGACGTGTAATTTTTAACAATATTCCACACGGATTTCATCCGGTTGTTCGATTTTAGTATATGCCTGTCGTTTTACATAACTTTAGCTGATTAGACTACTTTTCGGAGAATAGTCTTATATTTACGACAATAATTATGGAATTCGGGTGGTTGGTTATAGCGTTTTGAAAGATGATATAAACGGCGTTTGTTTTTTGAAGAAATCCTTATCCCTTGGGTATCCATCTATTATATTTCTTTGTGTTAATTAACTTGCGTTTCATGGGAAAGCTAGAGTTGTAATGTTTTAGGAATATTGAGATTAATACATTGAATTTGTCGTCGGTGTTTTGGCAATTGTAAACATCTTTCCATGTTTCTTCACGCAAATAATTTATAAATATGGATTGATTTGTGTCATTAAACTCTCTTGAAAACTTGTAAAGGATTTTAAGTGGTTTTAGTTTATTATTAATAGTCAATACTTGAGCAAGGTGATCACTGTATCCGGCGATAAACACTTCAGAGAGATACGAGATTCCATTGTTGACTATAATTTGATCCAGCAATGTTTGAGATTAACTGGAGAGGCGAGTGGGGTCGTTTATCGTAGTAATAAGGTTGAAGGAGTCGATAAGATTCTTGAATCGATTAACTGGTGAATGTGCAGAGTCGGATGTACTCAAGAAATCGATATTGAAATCACCACATATAACGATAGATTTAGTAGATTTATGTGCGATATGTTCTAAAACATTTTCGAAGTTCCGAAAAAATATGTCAAGATCTGATTGAGGAGGTCTATAAATACACAAAACAACTTTACGGGTGACGGACAGTTTAACTGCAGAAATTTCGAACACACTATCTACGCAGAAGTTCTCGTAGCCTGTCAGTGGAGAAGATAAAATATCATTACGAACGTAGATACACGTACCTCCGTGGGGATTTTTGCCTTTAAAATTTTGCCGACAGTAAGAACTTGCTAAATAATAATTAGAAATAGCAGTATCGTTGATGTTGTTAGTCGAAAGCCAATGCTCTGTGAGGCATAGCAAATCAAATCGACTTTCGTGTACCAGAATTTCAATGTCTGTCAATTTGTTTGAAAGGGATTGGACATTATGATGAAATATAATTATTTTATTTTCGCAAAGAGTTTGTGACTCACGTGAAATGGAATCGACGTTAGATTGTGGAGAGGAATTTGAAATTGGTACAGCTTTTAGTTCCGGATGAAGCCCGCACACAGCACCTGAACGCGATTGTCACCTTCGAGTACGAAGTGAAAAAAACGAACGCTGTGTAATTGACATTTTTTATGACTAATATCTGAAAATACAATATAGATTCATTATAACCATTAACATTTTTATATACATTATAATAGATAATAATAATAATAATAATAATAATAGTAATAATAATAATAGATTAATATCTATTGTTATAATGAATCTATTGTTAAGTGTGGTCTAGCATTCTTATATTATGTTTCTCATATCGGTTAGTGTTCAAACTATCGAATACTTATGTATATATCGATAACTATAATATTTGCTATTCCTTACTATCGGTTACGTATTTGTCGGTTATCTGAAGGTTTCGATTTTTTTAATTTTTTGTACAATTTGTCTGCTTATATGTTCAATATATCAATGACTTTTAATTGGTCCAACAGTGAGCTTTAAGAGATATGACGCAAGTCATCAAAGTAGAAGATTCGATTTAAAGTAAGATATTTACTTTTTATTTTATCCGTTAGTTTATTCATTTTATTATCCAGACATTCGTATGACATATCATCATTACCAGTAACAGCAAGAAACCTCAGGAAATGCCAATACCATGGTACCCGCTGCAGCCTGTCTCACAATATTATAATTCATGTCAAATTCAACGTGGGTGGAAGCAAAGAAGAGGAAGACTGTAACATCACACCTCAAACCCTGATGTGATGTTATTTTTTCTTTGGTAGAAGCGGGATCCACATAAATACCAAAATCCCTAGTTTTTGTCGCTGCCACCAACAACTAACTTATACTAGTTACGACCCTCGCAACTAGTAATGACTTCATTAAGACTACCGCAGCAGCCTAACGAACATCTGGTCTCCGCGACCTAGTCTTAGCTCAGTCACATCTTAGTGCTGACGGATCTCTACATTCCCTCGTAAAGAATCGATTAGGATCTTCACTCCTCCCAATATATAGTAGAAGAAGTCACGTGATTAGCAAATAACCACGCCTTCGCCACCACACCTTGCAAACACTCAGTTTGGATCACCCCTTTGGCTTCTAGGAACGCAGAGACTGCGCCGCAGAGAACAAACCGCCATGGGCGTCACCGAAGCGCTTGCAGGCACCTTTGTCGTTGTTCTATATTCGGCACGTACTTCATTCATTACTTCGTAGAATCCTTCTTTTCTTCAGGTACACCTAAATTCCAGTGAGTCAACGTCGCCCGCTACATTCTTCGAATACACTTGTACGTACTTTCCTTAAAAGTGAAAGGTGTTCGTTCAAACAATACCACCACAATGAAAAGGTTTAGGGTGAATCCCAAGCTCGTCGCACGTTCGTCTTGGCGCTTACCGGTCACTAATTGTAAGATTCTTAAAAGCATCCGGCTTGGAAAATGCAAAGAAATATTAATATTTCACAAATTGATGGCATGTCCTGGCGCCGACGTTACAAAGACAGTTCTAAATTAGATTTGTGTTGTAAATTCACAAATAAATCTAGATAACGAATATAACGAAGATCAAAAAATCGAAAATTAGAGACATTGTTACGAAATCAAGTTCATGAATCACTTAATTAGGCAATCACTACGCATTGGCGCGTACTTCAATTATATTCGTTAATTACTTATTGGTAACTTACTATGACCAAAATACATTAATTTTGTTCAAAAACTGACGAGAAATTTGCCGTACAATTACATTTTCTCTGTAGCTTTCTAATATTGCGTACTTTCTTAATGTACCAATGCTTCGTGGAGCCACATTAATTAAATAATTTTGTTTTTACATAAAAGATAAAAACATCTTCTGTTCTGGTCAAATAAGGATGCACTCGAAGTGCATTAATAATAATTAAGTAATTACAAGAGCTTTCTCCACGCGAAGTAAAAGCTCTCCATGCGCTCAACCCCTGTTCTCTAAGGCTACTCGTATCACTTGGGAACTTTGGAAACGATTAAATGAAAAATGGAACGTAAACATTCGGTTTTTATTTTTCTGGTTTATTAAAAGACTAATTTTTTTGAATATATGTGTATAGATTGTTGCGAAGTGTTTTATCGGGTTTTGTGTTTATTTTAGTATGTGCCACTTAATGAATCGTGATGAAAATTTAAAAAATACTTTCATTTCGTTAAAACGTGTAAACAAATAAAATTTCACGATTTATATTATTTTCCTTAACATTGTGACATATTAAACCGCTAGCGACAATATATTTGAAGAAAATTTTCCTCAACCGCGACCCAAAAGCGCTATTTTGTAGACTTTTTGATACATTCATTAATGATAGGTTTTATTTTTTCTAAACCCGTTTTTTACCATATGTCAGACCTACACCCGTCTAAAAAAATTCAGATTTCGGCTCGAGTCATAGTTTTAGGGTAGTATAAATTTGATTTGATACACGAGAAAATAATTGAGGAGGGGACCAAACATTCATTGAAATTCAGAATGAACTTTAAAATACATTCCAATTCAGGAGAGTCGAACAGATATTTGCAAAAATCTCAATATTTTTAACAGCCTAACTATAAACCTCGATATTCAAACATAATAAAACTAAAAAAGAATAACAGTTTCGACAAACATATTAACATATATGTTCAAATTATTGATGTGAAAATATAAAAAGGTATGAAATTTAGGGAAGGTCCCGTGCATGCTTGCTTCCGGATAGTAAATTTGCTTATTGTCCTCCACGTGATGATACGCAGTTTGTAACTGATTTTCAAAAACAAATTAAATAATTTATTTACTCAGACTAAAAACCTGACATACTAGTCTCAATTTTAATATTTAACAAATCGAATAATAAAAACACGAAACATTAAATTTTGTTGAAAATATATGTGATCACCAAGAAATATTTTCATCGCTTCCAAAGAAAAACAAATTGGAATTCGGCATACCATTCTGAAAGCTTATGCGGATTTCCTGCAAGTTTTTACAAAGAGCTTTCAAGTAATTGCTTGCATTTGTGTTCGTGTTTTCTCAGTCTCGGGAAACAACATTGCGTTCATTTGTTATACGATATCTCATCGGAAAATTCTCGTAGAGGAAAACAGAATAGGAATTGGAGTAAATATATGCTAATCATATATCCATGTCAATAAGGGCGGGAGCTAACCCGTACTTTGCGGCTGTTGAAAGTGACTTTTACACGCAGCGCGACAGGTGCGAATACTGCGCTGTAACTGGGAACGAAACGAACACTCTAACTTTGCTTTTTTGCGGAGAAAAACTACTGCCACTCTGCTAATTGTATGCAAAAGGTCCTTCTTCAATTAAGGTCGGATTTTGCAGTTCATAATACATGCCACTTTCGTATTATGGAAATAACCTAAAACTCTGTTTCCTAAAGTAACCAACATGATTATGAATATGTACATACATATATATATAATGTAAAACCAATTAATAAACCCATCAATTTTCTTTCATTTTTTTTCCTGACCTTTATATGAGCTCCAAAGTTTTTGTTTATTTAAGAAGAGAAAATACAATGAAGACTAGTTTCAAAATAAATGTTTGAACTCAATGTACTAGAGTTAACAATCGGCAAATCTATTTATTAGAATATTCTCGCCGCAACCCTCGTAAGGTAAATTCATGAAACTATCAGGCTCAGAGAAACATGTTTTACATAGGTAGTTTCTGTTTGTATGAAACTAAATTTCAAAAGGATTGTTAATGCATCAGTATCAGTTACTTTCAAATTTGGGACCAAAATCATAAAAAACTATAGCGAAGTAAAACTATTCACGTTTCCGCTAGTAAAATTGCAGTTTTCACAACCTCCGATACTATACATCACAAATTGTGGGGAAATGTTTTATGTGAATTATATTTACCTAAATAACTTATAAAAACGCATATTTTCATGTTTGAAACATGAAAAAGGAGTTTTTTATTTTTGATTAAAAAATCCCCTTGGAACACTTGACGGTGATTGGGAAGTCATCTTATGGCGTATAACAACCATCAACAAACAACCCTCCGCACATTTTGAATCAACACGAAGGTCTCGAACTACCGGGATGTAAACTGACGATGATTGAATGAGCAAGTGTTTTTGATCACGTAATTACATAATTTAATTGAATCATTGGTTTTTGGAAAGGGTGCAGGTGCACTCATATGAAATATGATCAATGCCCTTTTTAAAATCAGTGACTCAATTTAACGATTTTATTTTCGTTAAAGTTTATAACATTATGAAAATTAGTGTTAAAATAGACAATTTTAAATTTTCACTTCATTCCAGACAACTACCTAATTAATGCCATAGCAACTTAACTGAATGACTGAAACGATCACGTTGGCCATGGTAGAAAGATTCCGTCCAATGTGTGGCGAACTCAATTCTATAATCCGATAGTTTGTACGACTATGAAGTTCTCAAACTGTGTCAAATAACGCACTCATTTCTCAATAACATTTATAAACACATATCTTCGCATCGATTATTTCGAGCAAATTCTCCTTCATAAACTATTCCGGGTTTCAACATGAATTTTAGTTCATAAATACGACTCACCACAATGGATGCCATTACAAACAACTCGAAGCTCATACTACAGCGACCTCTCCATGCCGCACATTCGAAACTGGGTCCTTAAACTCCCGTAAGCTCTGCATTAACCGTAGATAGCAGCGCCACAGAAAGGCAATACTTGTTACTAACATAAAAATGAGAGCGAAAGGTGAAATACTCCATAATGAAATAATCAATTATCTATTCGAAGTTATGAAAAATCTTATTTGTTTACGTTTTATATTTTTAATTTAAAATTATATTTTTAATTTTATATAGGACGTACAAAGTCTAAAGGTAACCCTTTATTGCTGTGGTTGGTTTATTACCTTAAACTATCATGGTTATTTTTCAGTCAATTTTGTGTACCCATAATCCATGCATTAATGATATAGTATATTCATATATGTACTACACAAATGTTACATGCAATAACATTGTACGTGAAAGCTATTATAAAAAATGAACCACGCGATATAAAATGCATACATTCATATCTATACGAATAATGTATATTAATTTAATATTTACCTTCTAGAATGGTTAGTCATATAAATCGAAGATGAATCAGTCTTATAATCATATAATACATTCTATTATGTACGACTGGAAGTATTATACTAATGTCGTGTATGATCTATAGGCAGCTCTGCTTCCTTCTGCAGAGAGATATTCAGTTGATAGCAGTGCTACCTTATGGTAATCCACGGCAGCTCTATTGACAAGGTATTCAATGGAGTTCAAAGACCCTGATTCGAATCTACTTACGAGTCATCGGACGTCAATATGTCATTCAGCGCTCTTCATAGTAGGTAATATTCTAACAGTTCTAAGTAGTCCCTTTCCTATTGCACTCTTCCTCTCTAAGTGCGTGAGGTCTATCCGCGAACTTTGAATTTAGAAATTAAAACCCATCCTAAACTTTAATAAAGATATTTCCAAGGTTCCACTCACACTTTCGGGAGTTCATTTATGAGTGATATTAAGAAATTCAATTATTCTTAATAAATTATTATAAGTTTATTAGTAATTTACGACACAAAGTTTTTACATTAACTACAAAATGTTATCAGATACTAAACAGTGGGATAATAATATAACACTTCCAACATCATCAACGTTTATCATCGTACGTCTACTGTAATTTAAAGGAAATGTCTACCAATTATGTGTCTTTACTTTCCTCTTGAAACACACAATCCAATAATGCATACCGGAATAAAATTCGTGCACTGAGAATATCTATGGGGAACTTGGTGTTATATTAAGAAAAATTCCAGGACGGAGGGATATTTCGGTTCGCACACTTTGCCTTAGAAGTCTTGGAGGCAAGTTTCCGAGAAATAAGATTCCAGGTAGTACATGTGAATGTTTTCCCAGAGTAATCCATAGGGTGGGGACAGATGTAAATAACTTGTACGTGTACATTAGAATGAGACTTAAATAAGTTTATTTTAAGCTTGACTCAGGGGGAAGGTAAGATTCTGGCTATGGACATGTCGCTCGGCAACTTAGTTGAAAACTTGCCGTGACGTCACATTCATTTAGGGGGTGCGGGTAAAATTCCGCTCTCCGATACGGAGAGGTTTGAAGCCTGATTCGTGTCTCGGAAGAGAGCATTCGAAGAGGCTCAGGGCCCAATACATTCCCAAGCTGGTTCTTAGACCCAACTCATTCCCCTTGAGAACTGAACATTTGGTTGTGCGTACTTTCGAACGTAGAATCCCGTTCATTTTGAACAAAATTTTCAGACCAATCCATAAAACGTGACTTCGAATTGTCCATGTCAGACTGTCCTACTGTAATAATTTGATATATCCAAAATACTTAAATAATGTGCTTACAAAGTAAAGTCCTTTTGACAGATGATCTCCAGGGGATTGTTATTGTAAGGAGAAGAAGAAACAAAAAGTTGAAGGAAATGTCTGTGTGCTAAATAATTTATTTTCTGCTAAGAATGTCCTGTTTTAGTGCCTACTTATAAATGTCTACGTTTTATTCATACTATTCAGATATATAATAATTGAATACATTAATTGAAAACTTTGTAACGACATTTGACTCTAAACATATTGTTGAGATACGCGAATCAATCCATAAATAATACTATAATTATAATAATAATAATAATAAAAGTGCCTTTATTTTGGCGAGACTCAGATCTTAAGGTCTGCTCTTCGATCTAACCATTTTAAAACATTTACATTTAAAATACAAGATGAAAATTGGAAAGATCGTATTTACATTTAATATCTGAAACGTGTTCAAGGCATTAGAATCTCTGCAGTAAATAACAACCCCATACGCGTTTTCCAAGAAAAGGTAAGAATGACAAGAAATTATTTTTAAAAGCTCTACCTCATTATGATAATAATAATATTTATTGTCAAAAAGCCGTTACAAACTGCGTACTACCATGCGTGGTGGACAATATAGATTACTCTCCGGAAGCAAGCAAAGAACAATTCAATCAATTCCAATCAAAGTCTATAAGGCAATGGTGGATTTAACATTTCTTCTTCGTTAGAGAAAATCGTGGCATGAGCCTCACTAAAATAAGAACAAAAATAGTTAGCTGCGCATCATAATACCTGTAAAAGATCAAATTTATCTTTATTGGAAAATAAAAGATACATTTAACATACCACTCTCCCCTCACCTTTCATAATCGATGTTAAGGTCTCTAGATTAAGCTACCAAACTGAGCAACATTTGTGAATCATCAATAAAAAATTACGAAAAAACTCAGGGACATGATGATACCCACCGATTAGTATCACCTTCCCATGAATCTATTGATCTGGAAGCAGCCATGTAATGAAATTGTACAATGCACGGTGACCTTGAAAGCCTTGAGAAGCCTTGATACTTACAGCAGCTTGGCAGAGTTGTGAGTACTAATGATCTTGCCTTCAGGTCTGGAAATAATTAAGATATTAAAAAAAAGAAACTACCTCATTAAAAGAAACGCATATACATCCTGGCAACATCCTCTTGTAAGATAGGGAGTAACCATGAATTGGGTACTCAAAACAAGGTCAGATAAGTGGAAAAATCCAGACAACCACTGCACAAACATTGAAAAGACATGCGTATTGAGAGGAAATGTAATTTAATTCAAAAAGGGGAAAAGAATAATTTACAGGTACAGGGAAATGAAACAGAGTTTGGGGTTATCAGTGACGCCACCGCGTTTCCGCGGCTTGGAGGTCATCAGAAAGCATATCCTTTACACTTGCCCAAGATAATTCAGCTGTGATAATAATTAATTTTGGAGTTTCTCGACGTACTTTTGATGAAGAAATAATCAACTCTATCTTAGTGCATCGTGCCAAAACAAAAGGAAGAGATTTAAAATCCGTGGAAAAAGGAAGTAGAGACGTCGGAAAATACTGTGGGAGTGTTTTGAAATTTGTCTAATGCAAATTGTATATTTATGGTAAGGTAAATTAAATATCTGACAACAATTGGCAAATACGAATTCATCAGTTTCTCTTATCTATACTTAAAGAGTGCTCAAGAGGTAACAAAAAAAGTTCTTTAAATGATACACATGGTAAAAGTATTAATTCACTCTCCGAACAGTTTCTAATATGGGAGTACGTAATTAAATGCCCGAGTATACGAGAAATATACGCGTAAACTTCTCAGAAATATTGAATTAAATAATATAACTTTATTAAAAAGGAAAAACGTAACAAAAGTATCACAAATGACAATTAACTTTCACAATATTTAAAAGAATCGAAAAATACGAGGTAATCAACTCAACATAAGACATTGCTCACCTACATGTATCTGCATCTATTGTAATACGTTTTTTATGTAATTTTAAGCATCGATTTAAAATAAAGATGTTAAAGTACACGATAAATTTTAAATTTATCTCTATGTAGCATATCCTGTAAAATTACCCACGTTTTAAACTATCTCTTCGGCAAAGTTCATAAATTTAGTAATTCAGGCATAATTTAAGCATAATATCTCGCCAAACAGGTAAGTGCACTTTTGATGACTACGACTGACATTTTCTGAATAAAGAAATGTTCGCCAAAAAAGATTGGTAACAATAATATACGTATTAATAGTAGTTGTTTTGTTTAGGTTCACGAGCAATCTAGAAACCGTCACGTAAGAAATGTTCAAGAAACACTGACGCAGAAGGTGGTAGATTTTTTGTTCATAGACACCAACCAAGATATGTTGTAACCGCGGAAACGCTAACCCTAACGGTTATGATATTTCATCTCGTGAAAATGTTCCTGGTACGGTTATTACCCTGTTTAAGGACATTGTTCATCTAGTTATTCCCGTCCCCGACTGGAGAATCAAATTACCATAGTGCAAGGACCGGTGCTAAGTCTGAAAACTGATGTAAAACGACCGAATTTAGCGAAAGTTAATACTCTTGTTCGGATATTCAAATGGGATAAGACAATGAAAACTGTCTACATAAACGCCAATAAAGTTTATAAACCATTGTCACAGAAATCATACAAAGAACAGTGATGAGGAGTCACTCTCAGTACTATTTGTTTAGCAGTAATATATTACAACCATCTAATTAATAAAACAATAATGAAAAACTTCACACTGAAGCGATTGCACTTCTGAAAAATATCTAGCGAATTATATTTAAAACTTCGATCATATTTCATTCTATTACTACTCAAAATAAAATGTGTTCTTTGGGTCGTCGAAGTGAGAGACGTTAAGATTTGTTTTGAGAACATCAAGTACAGGTCACTATTCAAATAATTGCATTAAGAATGGGTTTAAAATAGAAATAATGCTGATTTAAGGAGAAGAGTTTGAATAAATGATGAAATTGTAAAATAATTTGAACAAAGTAATGAGTTTTAACCATTCTATATATTTAAACCAACCTTTTTCAATTATTAGCAAGCTTCTAAAATAGGTAAATTTATGTTTATTGTCATGCAAGTCAGAAAACGATTTTAATAAACGATAGTAAGATTGGGCATGGCAGACGTCACTCCCTTTCCTCCAAAAAAATCAGAAATAAATCAAATTCCGTCTCTCTGACATTAAGTGTAAAAATGATTTTTCAGGATGTGTGAAACTCTCAATATAAAATTCTGAATATTGGTAAAATAAAACTAACAAACTCAGTCTTCTTTCTGCAGGAGTTCAGAGAGAGTATGATTCCCATATTGTCACGAAGAGTACTCCGCAGAAGGTCTTCAGAGCTTCATGATTGATGTAACCCGCCAAATGAAACCTAGAATTATGAGGCCGAAGCAATATTTCATAAACATTGGCGTCGTGGAGGCTAATTCCAGCGCGCTAATGGGCGCAGCGGGAGGGCGAGTGAGCGGGTGGGGATGGTGCAGGGTGTGTGCGTGGCTGAGCGGGGTGTGGCGGGTACCAAAGTGGTGTAGAGCGAGTCGCGCGCGAGACGGCTGGCGTCGCTCTGTGCTCAAGCACGACACGGTGCCTGAGAAAGCTACATCGGTGCAGTTCCCACTGGTCGCCCAGAATAGATCCCGGGGCTTGCGCTGACATGCGCCGAATTGTGAAGCATAACACTTCATGTTCGACATGTGCAATACCATCTACAAGAAAACATAGTCTTCCGAATAGTGTTTTGTCAGGCAGTCCAGTGCTACCAACGATATATTTATGACACCAATATCTCACGACAAAGAGATTCTTTTCCGCGGGTACTTAACTTCGTTTTCCCCATTCGTTGTTTTCAGTATTCGTTGTTTAGACATTCTGATCATTTAATTCGGAACTACCATATTCTTCGTTCGTAGGGGAAAGCGAGGTAGTACCAGACGATTAAGGAAGATTGCGTATTACTCGACAAATATTGAGGACAGAGCTATACACTTTATGCATGCAATGCTTCATTCTACTACCTAGCTCAGAGGTAATAAACTCTTTGCTTTCACCATTCAGTTTTGTGAGTCACACACTTTGGAATTTTGAGTTAATTGTGAGTCACACACTTTGGAATTTTCCAAACAGGTAGGTGGTTAATTCCGAACACTGTTATTATGGGAGGGGGGGACAACAAATAAACGAAGTAGGTCTATTAGGTTAAACATTACGTATTCAACGGAGAGAAATCCGCATGTATAATACCAATACAGGTACGTCATGTGAAGATTACATTGAAAAAAACAGAAATTAAGCGATATCTAATGAGTAAGACAGAAATGAAATTGCTGCCCTTCAAAATTAGAGTCCTCAGTCAAAGCATCGACAGCAACGGTGCTCAAGTTCTTCATCTGTACCAAATTCTCCATACAGATATATTTGACTGCACGCCTCTTAGGCCTTTAAATCCTTCTGTAACAGAGTTCATTGTACGGAATTACCCTGTACAATTTTCTGTGGAGACTTTATAATAATTGTAGGAACACTATACCTACATATAAATATAGGTACATACCTTCGTACTAATAATATACTGAAAGCTCCCCCATGCAACAAACAAAATGTTGCATGTTCGCCATGTTGTTTACTGGCTTCCAAAGCAATACCACTCGCCACGCCAAGGAACTCCCAAGACAGTAAACAGATAAGAAGACTCCGTGAAGCTAGAACCATACGACTCCATGACAGCAGAGAGAAACTCTAGGAGCCGCTTACTGACCTGTTCGGTCCATACAACTTGTTAAGAAACTTCTGGAGAATACCAAGACTACGACACAATGCTAGACCTCTCAAACCGTCATATGTCTTTGTTTAGGTTATACCTGCTAGCAACGATAAAATCATTATCTCGCCAGCTCTCGGACTGAACACATCGTTCTAAAGCTGCTCCGAGCCGAGTACATAACCTACGAAGAAATCCAATCTTCGAACTGGCGCTGACGGCGCCCATGCAAGTAAAATTCAGAATCAAAATTTGACTACGCCAGACTCGAAAGAAATTTCATTTCAACGGCGCCCCGATCAAANTCAATATTTGGGGAACCCAAAATCCTCGGGCACGTCCGATATCAGGGAAACACAATTTCCCAAATTCGGCGACTCAAGACGTTCCACGCAACGCCGTAAACAACGTCAAATCTCGAGAAACAAACGACCGGAGCATCCTCCGCGCCGAGACCATCGACCTCAAGAATCGATACGAGATAAACCATTTCGGCGACTTCAACTGGCCGCGCCACGGCGACCAGGGGACCCTCCGACCCGGAACAATCGACCTCAGGGATCGATAAAAAGGCACACTTCCCACGACGACTTCGACTGGTGACGTCATCACGCAAGAGGCCGCCGTATATTCCATGGACTGCTACCATCGGCGCCGCCTTCCGTCGACGCAGAGAACGCTAAACGACGCTTGTTATACGTGAGAAATCAGTTCACACGGAACTTTCAATTTTACCGTATATCGTCTTGTGCTACTCATTTGTTTGTTCCAAGACGGTTTTGTTTATTTACGCAATAAATCTTGTTCTTTAAAACCTACTTGGAATATTTATTTTGGAGAGGAGGAAACGTTATTGTGAATACAATAATAAATCTTCCCCAACAATAATGAAATATGGTACAAGTAATTAAAGTTTGTTCATACATAAGCAGTAGCTAAAGGTCCTAATAGCGCAACAGTTACTCTTCTAAGTATTGAAAGAAATTCACTCACCTGTTATTTGATGTCACGAGTATTTAGTAACACAAGTTACCAAAACACCTTACTTCAAAAGTGCATGTGTACATATGACGCTAGAGCAATACCAACTAGCTTGATAAGATATCAAAAACTGCCGCTAGGATTCCATGAAAATCGGGCTCTCCCATTTTCTAGTAATACTCAAAAATGGGGTGGTTCGGAATTGTCTCGCTGTTCGGATTAGACAAACGCATTATTTTAATAGAAAAAAATAATAGGGAGTGTTAAAGAAAAAAAATTTTTTTCAACTAGAGAGAGTTTTGTTAATTATGTTTAAGACAACTATAAGAAAAGCAAATAAATATTGTTTCAAAATGACACAAGGACATTAACACGAAGAATCTAAACATTTCAGAAAGCTCAATTAGTTTACATTAATTGAGTTTACATCACACTTTAAGAACTATTTGAAACTTCTTTCCAACTCACCATGGTTAATTAAACCATAGGAATCCAACAGGATCACAAATTAGTTTTCAAAAATGTTTGTTGAAATGTTTTCTGTGTACTAAGAGACCAATCATTTTTCGAAATTGAAAAGTTGAATATTTTGTCCACATTAATCACTCACTATTATCACTAAACAATCACTAAATAGGGGGAAAATGCACAAAAACATCGGTATAAACACACGAGTGGCTGAACGATTTGTGGAGTCATGAATTTTTCAGTTTCTTCTTTCGGATTACAAATAGTCCCATTGAGACAATGCAGTGCTTGATTAACAAGCCTCTACTCATCAACAAATTCATTCTCTGCTTCCTTGGCAGAAAAGTTTCAAGAAGCTTTTCCTCGTTCTTTTTTTGGCATGTTTATTCTTGGCACACTGGACATTCAATACCTGCAGTTCGATACGTGATCGACTCGTGACGTTCAAGTTGCGCGCGGACTTGACGTAGCGGGGTGAACTGAGGACGGCATTCATGTCATTTCTCTCGTTCACTTCTCATCTGTCTGTGAAGCGGACGACTCCACTCCAAATCGTCCTCAACGAGGCAACACACATCTCTCGTTGGCCTCATCATAATAAATCGGCTCACGAAACGATTTTACAGTCGAGCAACAACACTCCCACCTGCAACCATCCTTTCGACCACGATCTCTCGGCTTTCAGCGTGTTGCCCGTCCTCCAACTTCAACTAAACTTCATCCTACTTTCAACTCAACATCAACTCACCCGTCACATCCTTAGTACATCACATCATCACGGCTGTACAACGATACATTGGAAAGTCACATTATCGTTATCTCGTCGATGCAACTTCGCAAGACTTCAACGAACATTTTGACATTCAGTTTTGTATCATTTAAGTGCTATGTTAACTTATTTTCATGGTTTTTAGCTTGTTGAATTCTTATGTTATTTAACTATTTAGTTGGCACTTCTATCTCTCAACTCCCATTTCCTCCTCTTTCATTTTTGGTCCTTCGAAATCTTACCTCGCTAAAACCCAAATGTACCAAAATTCTCCCTCTTTTTTTTTTTTTTTTTGTAAAACAGTAATGAATAATAACATAAATAATATAAATAATTATTATAAAATAATAACATCTATATACATGAAACTAAAAATACATAAATACGAATAGATAAATTTAGTAAAAAAAGCAGTTACAACTGCATATGAACCCATGAAGGACAATAAACTAATTTACTCTTCGGAAGAAAGCAGGGGACCGTCCCATCAATTCCGAACAAGGGCCTTCCTTATTCTCATTTGCGATTCTTTACTGAACGATCTTTCCTTACGGACATATTCTGACTAGAGCGATAAAGGAGCGGAGCAATTTTCCCCCGCTGCTTGCAGCAAAGATCTAAGCTTTGAGACATGCCGAAGACGAGCGGGTGCTATCTTTGAATTAGTAGTGACATCCCCAAAGACGCAGAAGTCCACAACCAGTCCGTATAAACCCCAGCACCCCTGAAGAAGGGGATGCCATTAAAAAAATTGTCGAACATGATAGATACCAGTGAAGACTTCACATTTTCGGCGTCGCTGAGTTGATAGAGAAATCCCGATATCCTGTAAGTCTAAATTCAGCCCTCTTGAAAGACAAAAATCCACTAGCATTCCTTGGAGGGGGGGGGGGTTAAAATAGGTTTATGGATAAAAATAATTGAAAACTAATTTTGAAATACAAAAAGAAGAAAGTTGCATCGGATCCTTATTAAAGGGTTGATAAGATGTTTAAACTATAGTATGTGACTAGTTAACCAATGCCGTTAAGTTCAACTTGAGATCACAAAAGGACACGGTATCCTTAGCTGGAGATTGATAGGATGAGACGAAAAAAATCGTAAAAAACTGATATTAGGGTCGAGTCCACGGTATTTGTGTATTTTGAGATGAATAATCGTATTTCCAATGACATTATCTACCCTTCAGACCACATACCCATAAAGGTGGGGACTGGGAAGAGCGTGACACGAAAAAATCACACATATCCGCAATGAAAGGATTTTACGAAATGGAAATGTGAGAAAGAATGAAGTTGCATACATGACAAAAATCACGTGAGCAAAGCCGCGGGGACTCAGTCAGCCGCTTCTAAAACTGCAAGAATCACAAGTTTACTATTGCACCTTTGTGAAACGCTAATAGCTGGATATTTGTTAAAATGAATATTTACTAGTTACTTACAAACTTGAACTTTGTGAAACGGTGGTCGCTGGAGTAGGCTGAACATAATCACAATTCCTTGACAATGGGCTCATGGGGCTTCATGCCACCTACCTTTAACACCGTGGACTGAGGCGACGCGTAAAGAAATGTAAAACGGATTCTAAAAGGTTGGCTAGCCTGCTCCTAGCATTAGCTGCGGTTGTGAATGAGCTCTCTCTATTTTTCAGTTTAGTCTTTCTAATTATTTTATATTTTCGAGTTTTTTTGGCGATCAGTAGTTGTATTTAGATCCCAACTTTCATTGTAGTGTAAAATTCTTTGTTTTGTGTGAGTGTTAAGTGAAAAAACACTAAAAACATTTCCTAAGGTTTTCAAACTCAACGGACCAAATATAATTTCATATTGTTTTTATTCAGTGCTTTATTCAAAGGTGTGATAAAGTTTACGTAAGAACAAACGGAACCATAAATTTTACTTCTTGATGCATTAAAATTATTTATTTTGCTGTATTTAGAATTTCTGGTGCGTATACTATTACATCGTTATTAACTTACAAATAACGTACTCTATTGTTACACTGCTCAAGTTTCGTCGTCGTAAATAGAATTATTCCAATATTTTACCATTTGTTTTCGTGATCTTTTGTAGTTATTCATTACATTTTTCATAATATTGCCATAGTTATTGTGGAATTAATTTATCTGCAGTTGTCATCCTAAATTATTTCTATGATTTTAGTTGTCAATTTGTTTATTTACTTATTTAAACCCTGCCCCATTGTTGCACCCAAGTTATCGTCGTCATAATTCATAGAATTATTACATTATTTAACAATTCGTTTTTCTTGATTCTTTCGTATTTATTTACATTTTAACACAATATACGGTAGTTATTGCCGAATTAATTATTCTCCAGTGGTCGCCCTAAATAATTATTTCAATCATTTTTGTCGTCAGTTTGTTTGTACATTTAATTTATTTGTTCTCTCATTTGTAACTTACGTAGTAATATATATATTAATATACTAACATCCTTCATTCAGTGTTGTCAGTTTTCGTATATTCTCATTTGCTTTTGTCGTTAAGTTGCTAACTTTCTCACAACAATGGACACTATCGCATTCCTCAACTCATTCAAAGCTGATCTTCAGAAGGCGTACAATAACTTGGTACATTATATTGACACACGAATCAGTGCTCTGGAAGAGATCAATAAGAAAACGATCGGCGGTTGGACTACA
>NNCF01127139.1:376578-396980 GCA_002313205.1 Laupala kohalensis | reverse complement strand
CAACGACGCATGCACCACCCCAACTCTTCACTCAGAATAGGTTTAGTGTGTTAGATGACATGTCCCTGTTTCCTCCCTTACCTACTCGTTTCATCCCCTCCCGTCCAGTACCCAGACCTGTTCACACACCACGCACTGATAAGCACAGCCACCCAAAACCACGTAAAGTAGTGCTATCCAGAGATGATACCAACACTTCCACGCAGAAATCAAACGTGCTCATACTAGCTGATTCGCACGGTCGTCAGATGTCCTCCGTATTGCGTGGATTTCTTCCTAGCCAGTTCTCAGTCTCCGGTTTCTTTAAGCCAAACGCTCGTTTGGCTGAAGTTATTCGAGAACTGGACACTTACACTAAAAAACTCACAGAGTGGGACACAGTAATCATCATAGGTGGGCAGAACGATATTAACTTGGGTGGTCATGTCAACGCGTCTGAACATCTACAAAAACTAAAAATGGCCTCCTTGCACACGAACATAGTGCTCTCTAGCCTGCCTCCACGCTTCAACGTTCCACAAATAAACCACGAAATTAAACTGGCAAAAATCTCCCTAAAACATCACCTGGCAGACACAAAAATCACATTTTTTTATTTGCAACCACGCCTGACTGCCAAGGACTTTAACCAGCACCGTATACACAAGAGACCCTCTGGGAAACAGCACTTCGGTTCTCTTCTAGCTTCACATCTGACCTCACATCATCCACCTGCCCCACTACTCACTACTACACCTCCTACTGCCCCTACCTCATCTCCTCCTCCACCACCCTCTGCTCCTACCTCATCACCAATCCCTCTTCCTATCTCCACACCCATTTCTTCTCCTGTCCCCGTTCATTCACCTACTGTTTCATCTACCACATCCTCATCAATTCCTCCTGCCACCCCCATACAAAGTTACAACTTGCGCTCAGGAGTACGATGTGGTACTGGAAGGTGACAATCGCGTTCAGGTGCAGTGTGCGGTATTGATCCGGAACAAAAAGCTGTACCAATTTCAAATTCCTCTCCACAATCTAACGTCGATTCCATTTCTCGTGAGTCACAAACTCTTTGCGAAAATAAAATAATTATATTTCATCATAATGTCCAATCCCTTTCAAACAAATTGACAGACATTGAAATTCTGGTACACGAAAATCGATTCGATTTGCTATGCCTCACAGAGCATTGGCTTTCAACTAACAACATCAACGATACTGCTATTTCTAATTATTATTTAGCAAGTTCTTACTGTCGGCAAAATTTTAAAGGCAAAAATCCCCACGGAGGTACGTGTATCTACGTTCGTAATGATATTTTATTTTCTCCACTGACAGGCTACGAGAACTAATGCGAAGATAGTGTGTTCGAAATTTTTGCAGTTAAACTGACCGACACCGGTATTGTTGTTTTGTGTATTTATAGGCCTCCTCAATAAGTTCTTGATATATTTTTGAGTTACTTCGAAATTGATTAAAAACATAACGCACATAAATCTACTAAATCTATCGTTATATGTGGTGATTTCAATATCGATTTCTTGAGTACATCCGACTCTGCACATTCACCAGTTAATCGATTCAAGAATCTTATCGACTCCTTCAACCTTATTACTACGATAAATGACCCCACTCGCCTCTCCGGCTCATCTCAAACATTGCTAGATCAAATTATAGTCAACAATGGAATCTCGTATCTCTCTGAAGTGTTTATCGCCGGATACAGTGATCACCTTGCTCAAGTATTAACTATTAATAATAAACCAAAACCACTTAAAATCCTTTACAAACTAACAAGAGAGTTTAATGACATAAATAAATCCATATTCGTAAATTATTTGCGTGAAGAAACATGGAAAGATGTTTACAATTGCCAAAACACCGACGACAAATTCAATGTATTTATCTCAACATTCCTAAAACATTACAACTCTAGTTTTCCCATAAAACGCAAGTTAATTAACACAAAAAAATACAATAGATGGATCACCCTAGGGATAAGAATTTCTTCAAAAAACAAACGCCGTTTATATTATCTTTCAAAACGCTATAACCAGCCACCCGAATTCCATAATTATTTTCGTAAATATAAGACTATTCTCCGAAAAGTAGTCTATGCAGCTAAAGTTATGGAAAACGACAGGCATATACTAAAATCGAACAACCGGATGAAAGCCATGTGGAATATTGTTAACAATTACACGTCAACTTCTGAAAATCGCGAAGAAAATGTTTATTTACTAAACGATGGCAAAATCGTAACAAATCCTCAGGACATCGCAAGTTTGTTTAATTCTCAAGTCTCAGAAGTTGGTAAAATAACGAACTCAATATATCCAAATCAATGTCCTCCAATTATATACACACGTACCCAATTCTATGTTCACTTCCGAAACTAACGCCAGTGAAGTCATGGGAATCTTCAGCACCATATAAAACAAAATTTCAACAGGCGTAGATGATATACCTGAGTTTATTGTTAAATCTTCGTCCCACGTTATATTAAATCCACTCGTAAATATTTTTAATAGTTCTTTATCGGAAGGGGTGTTTCCTAAAATATTTAAGAGAGCTAAATGGAAACCTTTACACAAGAAAGGAAACAAACTTAATATTGGAAATTACCGACCAATATCTCTACTACCCACTTTCTCAAAAATCCTAGAAAAATTGTTCTATAAGTGTCTTCTAGATTTTTTATCAAAAAATAACATTCTCTCTGACGATCAACACGGTTTTAGGAAATCCTTTTCCACTTCAAGTGCCATATTTTCCTTCTTAAACGCTGTTACCACTTCTCTAGACCGTGGAGAAAATCCTCAGGGTGTTTTTCTTGACTTATCCAAAGCATGCGATGTCATCGATCACGAAATTCTCCTTTCCAAATTGCATTCTTTAGGCATTCGTGGACTTCCACATCAATGGCTAACTTCTTATTTAAAAGATAGATATCAACAAGTAGAAATATCCTATACTAAAAATAAAATACTTGAGCGTTGTCTTTCAGAAACAAAGCCACTTACTTGCGGAGTACCCCAAGGATCAATTCTCGGCCCTATACTCTTTTTATTGTATGTGAACGACATGTCATCATCCACATCAGATTGCAAAATGGTTCTTTTTGCTGATGACACTAATTTACTATGTAAACACGCCAATGCTCAAAAAGTTTTGTCTAACCTTTCGACTTGGTTCCATGCAAATCGTCTCATTGTAAACACTGACAAAACAGTGTCTATGTCATTTCACAATAGTAACACAAAATCTTTACCCCAGGTTTCTCTTTCTTTAAACGGAACACAATTAAAAACTGTTACGAATACAAAATTCTTAGGTCTCGATATTCAAGACAACCTCAAATGGAATTGTCACATTGACAATCTTAATTCCCAATTAAGCAAATTGTGTTACGCATTCCGAATCTTAGTTAACGCAGTTAGTCCACGTATTTCCCGTTGCGTATATTTTGCAAACGTTTACTCCCATTTACGTTACGGCATTACCTTCTGGGGTAATTCCGGTCAGAGTATTCAAACTTTCAGAATTCAGAAGAGGATAGTTCGGATAATTTGTAAATCTCACCCCCGAAACTCTTGTCAACCTTTATTCAAGGAATTAAATATCTTTACACTTCTCTGCATTTATATTTATGAAACGGTCTTGTTTGTTAAGATCGAATTACTTAAGTGCCACCCTTTCTTTATACGAAACAGTCTCGTTCACGAACACAATACTCGCAATAGTAATAATATTCATCGACCTAGAGTGTCAACTACTCTTTGCCAAAAGGGACCATACCATTCGGGAATCGTTCTATATAATTCCCTGCCCAAGAATATAAAAGATATTATGAAATTGNGCGGTTAAAAGCTACCTCCTGCACCAGTGCTTCTACACTGTAAAAGAATTTATTGATTTTAATAAAAGTTAAATTCGTCTTGTACTTTATCACGGTTGTGTACATAAATTCTGTAGCCCTATCCTGGCCCGGGTTTTTCTCCGTTTTTCCTTCGGGTAGAGTCGGATTTCTTGTACAGGTTCTCTAGGATTTGTCTAGGGGCTTGTTTATTGTAAGAATAAATCGTGAATTTAGTGTTTTTTCAACTCTTATGATTTTTAAACACTATACTCAGAATAATCTATAGTTCGATAATAACTTGTACATGTAAATTTACAAACATATTTGCGTTAAATTACAAACATATTGACATTATATATGTATTATAACTCGCAGCTAACTTTTTATCTTATCTAGGAACGTTTGCTGAAATTTTTGAATCCGCCTCTGTCTTAGGGCCCTTGATCGGAATTGATGGGATGGTCCCTTGCTTGCTTCCGGTGAGTAATTTAGTTTATTGTCCTCCACGTGGTCATACGCAGTTTCTACTTTTTGACAGTAAATTTATTAAATTATCTTCTCTGGCTTTTAAAACATACTTTACTAGTCATACTGACCTAAGTGTGAAATATACCATTTCATATTCTGATGAAATATATTGTCTTTCTTCAAAAATAATTTACTTTGAGTATTTAAAAAAAATAACATTTATGTTTAAAAATATTAATTCTTTTTCAATTTAGTCAAAAGTCCGCATAATTTTTAAAATACTCACTGATATAGGTCACAGGGTATTCTGAAGATATATTTTAACTTTGTGGCAGAATGTTGCTCGCTGTTTCAGACTTGGAGAGAATTTGAAACAATAGGTAATTAATTTTTCTTCTTTACAGTCAGCCACATTTAGTAAATTAATCTCTTGAAAATAAAAGATTTTTGAAAAAGTCCGTTTACTTTGTACAGATATAAAAATGAACACTAAATTATATAGGTCAAGTAATAGCCTCGTAAAGCGAAAATTGGGATACGGTGAATTCAGATGCAGGCACTGCTAGTAGGCAGAGAGGAAGTCCGCCGATCCCGTCTTCCGTTGTGATCGGGCGGAATGGAAGGCAGTGGGTCGGCCCTGCGATATATATATATGAAAGATTCACGAGTAAGAAGAATAAACTAATTAACAAAGAAAGAGATACAATATAATTGGAAGTTAAAATGTTTGTCGGAAGAAAACATTTTAATTTTCGAACGTAACGACTTTTTGTAACGCAAATATTGGACAAGAAAGGATTTTTCAAAATTCTATGCAACAGTTCACGGTATATTATTTCTAAGTATATTTTTAATGGATAGAAGGGGTCCGGAGCTCCCTCCGACTCTTTGGCTACGTCCTTGCTTTTCACGGTATGGGATGAACAGTTTACGAAAGATTTTTGACTTCGATTTTTTTCTATGCGAGTTAATGAACCGAACATGGCGTGAAGCTGCGTTTACACTGCAAGCGATGTGATGCCCACGATTTCATTCCAGAAGGTTACAGAATCATTCACTTTGAACCCCATCACTTTATTTTTTTGTAGAAAACAATATATTGAATAGGGGCAGAGTTCATGAGATCAGCAAAGAAACAATCTTGGGAGAGTTTCGTAATTTGTATGTATCTGCGAGAGGATTAAGAGCGGTTTTGGAATTATTGCAGAATGAGTACAATGACTTTTGACTGCAATGTATCATTCTCAATCAGAATACAGGGATTGAACATCAATTTCGGATTGGCAATGACAATTCTTGCCAGAGTGGCTTGCAAAATTTTACGATTTAAAGAGTTAACATATTTCTTAAATGTAAAAAATAAAGAACGCATTTAATTTTATGAGGCTTTATTTTTACCTACTTTAATTAGTCATAAGTTGAAGTATTTTAATGTCTCTTTTTTTTAATTTCAATTTAGGTTAACTCTAGTAGGTAGACATGTAATGTGATGTCACATACTTTTATTTGTACTTGGAGATGAACAACATTGCCATTCATTGTAGTCACCCATTTAACTAATTAAGCAGTGTATGCAAAAATCTCTCCAGAAACGAATTACTTTCCGACTTGACTCAATAATATTGTCATTTTCTCGTATTTGTTTTTCCTAAGGTAACAAGATATATACTAAAACCTTTCCAGAGATCACATATATGAATTAAAAAAAGAATCACATAAATCGGACGAGTGGTTCCAAAGTTTCAAGAACATTTACAGACGTGTGCTGAATTTTTATGACAGGCAGTGAAAGTGAACGGGATAGTGCAAAGCTGGCTAGGAATGCATCATCCATCATTGTTGAAAAAATACAACAAAAAAGAGAGAAATAAATGACAAGTTTCCGATAACTGAAAGATATGATAATTTTGCTAATCATTATTTCAAACGAAAAAAAATTGACAATTTTGACGGAGTAAAAAAATATTTATCTGAGCCAAGCCAAGTTTCCATCCTAAATCTTCGATGATTCAATCTAAATCAGTGTGAATTGAAACATTTACAAAATTAACTCAAACAAAAATGACACTTCGACATTTCTTCATTCAAATAATTACTATTATTACTGGAATTACAAATTACCATCGTAATAATCTCAAATTCTGAGATTAAAATAATACAATCAAAATATTGTTTGAAACATAGCTTTCTTCATTACTGTCAGAACATATAGAAACTAGCGAGAGGATCATCTAACTGAACGAGTGCGGAAGCAATAATGGAAACAGGCTTGTAACCTTTGGTTAAAGGGAGGAGGGGGATCATTGATGTCGCTGGGAGTGATGAAAGCGATAACAGCATGAAGCATGCGTACATACCACAACGATTTCTTTTCAAATTTTTGTTTACCGAATAAAGGTATGGGTCTATCACTTATAGGCTTGCATCACTTATAGAGTGCTATAAGCAGTTTTAGAAAAATAATATCTGACAATTTTAGAAATTGTATTTTATTTGTTGAATCGAATTGGAGTTGCAGATATAATAGTTTCAAATTCCATGTTTGAAACAAAATAAAGTGATTTTACAGAATTAAAAACATCATTTGTTACAGACATTTTAGCAGCAAATTTTGTTTATTTAGAAGCGCAATGTGGTAGCCTAAATTCTGTAACTAAAATAGGTACATTTAACCTTAAGTAGCTATAAAGGATGTAATAACTATCTTGTGAAGTACCAAATTCTGGAATAATACAGGAACTGGGAGATGAAAAAGGATTCAAGTATCAAAAGAGGAATTCAGTTGCTGAGGAAAAAAATATAACTAACAAAGAAACAGTATATATAATTTTTCTTGCTCCTAACAAGTTAATTCCCAAAAGAAGAAAAGTACAACTATGTCTCCAGAATTAATAAGAAAATAATTAATTCATTAAAAACCGGAGGCAAGAAAATATCATTAGTACATAATTAATATAACTTGACAATGCACTATACACATTTCAATTAATATATAAGCTTTACATAATTGATGTAAATGTTGTTCATCACACAGTTAACGCATGTCAACGAAAATCACTACAATGTTCTTTATCAATCACAAACACCTTCAGAGTAAAATAATACCTACAATGTAATTCACTAGTATGTACAAGCTATTAACAATAAAATAGAAACACACTCAGTCTCAAGTGCACACAATATTTGTTTCCTTCTCACCCACTTTCTCTTTATCCTTCCCTTCTTCAAAATCAGCACCGACAGAATTCAAGGAGGGAGAGGAAATCTTTTGACCTAAAGGCACAGACATCAAAATTGGAACTCTTTTGCGCTGAGTAACTGGTGTTTCACAGGATGGTTTGGCTTTAAACGGTAATAAAGTTTGTCTAATTTCATTAGACTTTCCAGTTCCCTTCTTACCATCAGCTGACTGGTCTTCTGATGTGTTTTTCTGATCAAGAACATAACCATTACTTGATCCAACACAAACATCTTGACTAGTTTGAAGAGACAGTTGTGGAGGTGCACCAGAATTAATTTCATCCACAATTTCAATGTCATTATCACTACCATGCGAGGTCAGAGCGAGTTGTTTCTGAAGTTCTTCTTGAGTCATCTTTTTAGTGAATTTTGTTATTAATGGAAGTGATTTCTGTCTAGCATCAAGAGGTACACAAGGTGAAGGGATAGTATTAGAAAGCTCCAATTCTCTTTTAGGGGAAATAATGTAATTCCAGGTTTTATTAGGAATCACAAGTTCTTCTAAACCATAAGCATATCTGATTTCTTTTGGAACATACCAACACATTCTGTTCAAAAATGGACCTTCCTCTGGACATGCTATCCAAGATGCCATCTGTTTTATTTTATTAGATATTGACAATTTGGAAGCAATTCTAGAAGAAGGGGTGCTTTCATTATTTTCTGATACATTCATATCACCCTTTGAATTCTGTGAGTTATTTTTTAAAAAAGCAAGGAATTCCTTCACTAAAAACCTCCGTCCATTTATGTTTCCATGTACCAGTCTTAGTAAATCAGGAACCACTGAAAAATGTTAACAATGCCAAGATCAAAACAGGTGTATCAGTCAAAAGAATACTTTTTTTTTTTAGTTCAAATCAATGCAAAAAAATAGAATAATTTAAGAAAATTATGATATAGGAGATAACTCGTGTCAAGTTCTAACTAAAGATGTGCCTTTAAGATGAGCAGAAAAATAATTTAATAAACACTCAAATCTCGTTCCAAAGACATATTAACAAATAATCATTATAAATAAGGATAAATTAGTTCTTTAATAATACTAATCTTTCTAGATTATTCTATTGCATCCTTCCCTGGAGAATTTACAACATTTCAAGCTTCATTTACGTTCCCAAGATACACTGAAGTAAAATAATGGATTGAAATAGTAAGATAATTTTTTCACAATTTTTTATCAACTCAGGATTGCAAAAAGGTATTTTTGAAATTAGACTCCCTCATGTAAGAAATATGAATTTGCAGAATTCTAGCAAGGCCACAACTGCTTACGTAAATAATATAGTTTATTACAGCTCAAACCAACACAATTAAGAGAGAAATGACCATTATTGACTTTCTAAAGGTCACTACACACATTTCACTTTTCAAGGGCCAGGTATGATGCTAATGATGGCAATATGTTATCAAGAGACAAGTGTAGCAAGTTTGTAAAAGTGAAATTTATTAGCATTATACAATACAATTTTAGTTGGGAAATAAAATAAGTAAATACAACTGAAATGAGTACATTTCATTTAAACAATGAAAAGCATAATACTGAGATTTTGTAGTATAAAAATTGTAATCCAGAGAATACTCACAAGACTCCAGAAACTTTTTCCTTTTAGAGCTGGAAACAGAACTGACATTTACATTTTCAGATACTGGGCTATTTGTTTCAGGGGTTGATGGTTCACAAATTGTAATTGGATTCTCTTGATACACAGCACAATAGGAACTCAATACACCAAGAATTCTGGAATCAACTGAAAAAAAAAAAAAATAGCACTCACTATTATTTTCCATGGCACTGTACCAAGAGTACAAATAAATTTTTCTCTCATTGTGCTGAGCAAAATTTTGTTAAATCAAATACTTCATCCATGTGACAAAATGAATTTTTGTCAAAATCATTTAAATTGATTAATAACAGCTATTAATTTTCAGAATCAGATGATATACAACTGTTTCAATGACATTACCTAGATAGATGTAGGTACAGTAAAGAATACTGCACACTCCCCCTTTTCAAACAGCTTAGAACCAGACCATAAATCATACCAACAGATTATAAATTGAAATACGAATCTTTAATGAATGAATCTTTCAAAATAAACTTTTTGTCTTTCCAGAATTATATCATATCATTGTTTGTGTTCCAATAAGGATGATGACTAATAAGGTAGAATTAAACTTAGAAATAAAGAAAATGAAACTACTATTCTTTTCTTTTGGCTAGTTTTGGTTATTGCTTTCATGAATTGCAATCTTAAATAGTTCCCAAATCAGGCCATATTAAAAAGAATACAAGAATCAAAGCAAATGCAATTTAAGATTCAATTCCTTGGCAGCTTTTCCCCTTCTCACTCCCCTCTTTCACTACCACACACTAATTCTTGGAGTGACCAGGAAATGGAAGAATCGCTGCGGCTAACCATTCAAAGCAGGTGAATTGAGAATCTCAGGCAACGTTTTTACCAAAATAGTTCCAAACTCCNCCCCCACCCAGTTTTTGTTCAACGTAGTTTTCTTTTTTAACATACCAAAAACCAGCCTTAAAACCAGTCCAAAAATTTGATAATCAAACATTATAAATTTGAGTATTTATTTGTTGACAATTTCATGCAAGCGTAAATTGGATATGAGGTTGTGTATTTGGTCAATCTTTCAAAACAAAATCAATTATTTTTTTTAGTCATAACACTCATTTTTAAAAGACAAGTATTCAGTTCACAAATATTGCAATTCCCCACTTCATTTTCATTCCCTTCAAAAATGATAGACTTAGGATCTACAGGAGGTATTTCCTTTCATTCAATTTTACACAATAATTCACAAAGCAATAACACAGATAATTAAATTTACAATATTAATCTTATTATTAAATTACCATTAGAATTCTCATTGATCCAGAAGCACCCAAATAGTCTTGGTTTCACCCTTTCAGTCTTATGTTTCATTTCCTCTTCAAACTCCAATTCCAAAAGCTTGAGCTTAGCTTTCATAGTTTCTGGAGACTAAAAAAAAAAATTAATAGTAAAGTATACTTAATCATTAAAACTACAGGTTATTTCTAAAAGAACATTTCAATTATCACACAATTTTATGATCAATATAGGTAAAAGTAAAATCAAAAGTCAAACTATCCCTGAACAGGCCCCGAAGGTGCGCACGGGATTTGCGGAGGGTAGAGCTCCGCAAATACTTGCACTAGGAGGAGATGTGGTCAGCATCTCACTCTGACCGGTTTCAATCCAGGATAGACCCTGGTACTCATTTTACAGAAGACTCAGTAGGTCTGGGAGTCAGTCTGGATGTTGAGGTGTGATGCAAAATCCCCACCTCACCACGGATTGAACCCCACCCATCCAGCCAGCAACAGCGTTCAACCCACTGAGCCACACTGACTCAAAAATAAAATCAACAATAACAACGGCAACTCCAAAAACTTACTGCATTGTCCTTCATCCTTACTGTATTTATTTAAATAAGAATTAGTATTTACTTAATTTCTTTTTTCTCAGCTAAGCCTCCTGGGCAGACCAAGGGGCTTTCCCAGTAATAAGAATAAAGAAATAACATTACTTATGTTTCCCCTTAAAAATAGTTTAGAAGGAGAAAAAAAAACCCACCCTCACACAAAAGCATTCTAATGAAAAATAAGCACAGAAATAGAGGACACATAAGACATGTTTTTATTAACAATATTTAAGATAGATTAAGTGTTATGATCGCTTATTAAAACTCCTAATACAACACATCAACATTTCAGCCATCTTCATTTTTGCTTTCATCAGGGCTACAACAATGTTACCGTATTATGAGCCTGACACCTTTCAAGTGATCCGCTGTGCTTTTCAGATTAATTCTTGATTACTCAAAAGCTACTCCAACTGATTCCACCCTGGAATCTAAAAATTTGCTCATCTCTTTCACTTATGAAATGATTAAGTCATGGAATCGATCTCAAATATTTTAGAACTTGGGGTCAAAATGACACACCCAGGGCTTCTAGTCAATAGAAACACACAATAGACTGCATATAAATAATATTACACAGATGTACTAGCTTATGAACTGAAGTAATGTCATATTCCAATTAAACACTTCATATTTCGTGTCACTACCACTAAGAAGCATAATAAACGTGCTTCAAAAATCTACATCACAATTGGTGCCTAGAAACAGATACTAAAGAAGGGCAAATTACTAGAAACTTGAAAAATTGTCACATAGTCTCAATACTCCATGGCAGCAGCACTAACCAGCAGCTACTAGTACATCATGTCATACCGGAGCTACGGACTGACAGTTCAATAAACAATATCAATGAGTAATGTAAAACTACAACTAAATAAGGAGTAACATCATTGAAAGACTAATATCTATACTAATATATAAATGCGTAATGCAAAAGTGTATCTGTCCGCTTGCTACCTGATCACAACTAAACCACTTTACTCATCATGATAAAATTCAGCAAGGAGATAGTTTAGATATCCAGGATGAACATTGCTAATGTTTATTTTTAAAATGAGCGATAAGAAAGATAGAAATGGACTTCAGCAATAAATGTCGATAAAATTGGGAAAATAAGATTTTGCTTACACTACCTAAGCAGTAAGAGATAAGAGACAACTATGAAGGGCAATATTGTTTTCCTCAGAGAAATCTATTAAAATGTCTATAAAAATTAACCCAAATCATCCATAAAATATTATTAAAAATAGACCTAAATCATTGATAAAATGTTATTAAAAATAGAAGTGTCAAGATCCTTCTTAAATTACTCTCATAAATTGAAGTAAAAAAATCAATAATTATCAAATTTAATGGATTATTTGTTTTGTGCATTTAACACAGATTTTAAAAATCGTTAAATTTCAACTAATAGTTTACATGTTACAAGAATTTTAATGAAATGGTGCAGATGCATCATGCCTCGGAAGGGAAAATTCGACCTGTGTGGCTCTCGCAAGATGGTGTAGTGTATACAGTCAAGTTTTAAATTAAATTTGTATTATTATGAATTTGAAAAATGAGGAGGCTGCACATGTTTTAAAAAACCAGTAAGTAAAAGTATTTTGATAGTACAATATAGACAGATTTTATTTTTTCCTGACTAAAGATTAGTCTAAGAAAAATCCTGGGCAACATCGAGTATTCAGCTAGTACTATAATAATTTAATAATTGGAACTACTATTATTCAGATGTTCTGTCATAAGCAAGGTTCTGAATAATAGAATGACTTGCTAACAGACTGCCTGAGTACTATAAAAAAAATTATCAGAAGAAGCCATGATCCATGTGTCAACCCCTCCATGGGCTAAAATCATCTGTCAATACTTTTTCAAAATTTGGATATCTTAAATTCCATCACACAGGCCAAAAAAGGCTATATAATAAAATTTTGAGAAATAGGAAGAATTTTAGAAGCTGAAATAATTTTAAAAAAACTGTTCTGATTGATAAATAAGATGAAATGACTGCAATGTTCTGTGATGCACATTTTAGTTATTTTTTTCATCCAGTATTCACAACAAAAGTAAGCTTTGAATGCAATTGAAAAGTTATCATCTGTACTCATCATTTCTTCAACAAACTTATACAATACTGACATAAAACTATACTGGACAAAGTACATGCAATGATCAAACTGTATAATTAAAAAGTACCATGCAGTCGTCTTCTTCACCATCATTTTCTTCTTCACTTAAGTATCCATGAGGAACAAAAAATTCATTGTCAACTTCATACTCGTCTTCAGACTCTTTTTCGTCATCTGACCCATGAAGAGATTCTCCTGGTTCTTCTTCTTCCCATTCATCATCAGAATCAACTTCATAATCAAAGTAATTCTAAAACACATCAATAATTTTACATGAAAAATCAATGTACACTGAAAAACTGAGAAAAAACACTTTTTAATAACTGAAGCCAACAAGCTTAAATGTACCAGGAAGTAAAAATAATATTGAAGCCTTTAAATTTATGAAAATAAAATTTTAAAACTGAAATAATAACAAAATCAAAAAATGATAAACATCTGCTCGGGAAGTCGTCATCTTTATGTTAAGTGTACGCATGCCTTTGCTAACTTCTAGTCCTTCTCCACTGTGCCATTCCTCATGTTGCCCCAGTTTTGTGAATAATTTTTCTACCATTCATAGGCGTTAAAAACTCTTAACGTGTTTCTTCTTTTACTCCTATACCTAACAGCCCCAGTCCTTTTTTTTTTTTCTTTCTTTTTCTCAGAATTACTTTTGCTATACTTCACAGACAGAATTCTAATATCAAGTGGTAGCATTCATACATCATGTATTGAATTCAAAAGCAACCTGAACTAGTTTCCAGTTGGTTATCAGCACCATGTTGTAAGCATCAAATTATTTTCTTGGTTGATAAGTACAGTGCTTATGTTTCTTCAGTTTTGTTATATTGTTGATCATGACATGGCAAAGGATTTCCCTGCTAGGAAACATACTATGCCCGATCCAATTAGATGAGAAATAGGCAGTAATCAAAATTCAGTAAAATTGGTAAAGCTACTTAATCAGCTGCCCTCAACTTCGATGGCAGCTCAACAAGTCAAAATGTTTCAAAACAAAGCAATTATTGTGAAAGCTGTAAGTAAATGTAGATTGGAGTGAAAAAGCAGAGAAGATATCATACATTCAGCACTGGATAAACAAGTAGGTTAACTTCACACCAAGTGACCAAAAATACTTTTGCTTCAATATCGCATGCAATGTGCTGTGACGTCAGTCGTGCAGTCTCAAAATAATGGAAAATAACCCATGATCTAATTTTCGTGCATTTTTACCCATGATGTTTGAGTCAACCAATGAAAAAATTGATTCTATTCCAATGACTGTAACACCAACAGCACAAATGAATTGATTTTTATTACTGTAAAAATAAATTACCAGCCCATCGTTTCAATGAAATAAGCATGGATGTGACTACTGCTCAAACCATAAAAAATAACGATATATTTGGTTTAGTCTTTCTAGTAAATAAGTAATCATTTATTACTGCCATTGCGTGCATAACAACAACAACAACAACAACAACAACAACAACAACCTATCATAATTCTTGTTGGAATTCAAACTAAAGCTCACTTCACACGATAGATCTTGTGCTCCAATAATCCATATAATGTCCTGTGATGTCTACTGCCCAGTCTTTAAGGACAGAAAAGGACATCATTGCTGCCTATGATGCATTCTGGTGCAAAAGATTGGGAAATAGCACATTTGATAAAACATTTAAGGATAAATTAGCTTTTATGGAAAGGAAAATGTTAGCCATTAAGTGAGAATGTAATAGACTTTGGTTATAAACAAATATAATCCACACTAATATAAAAATGCAAAAGTGTCTCTGTCTATTTGCTAACCAATCACAACTAAACCACTGAACGGATCATGATAAAATTTGGCAAGGATGTAGAAAAGATGGGAGCGAATCTCCAGCCTTCGGTGGAGGCAATCAGCGAGGTCGCTGGGAGCGGTAAAAAGCGATAGCAGTATCTACTACCACGTTTCCTCAAATTTTTGTTTGCTGACCACATTTCTTCAGAAATAAGTATGGGTCTATCTCCCACTGCACATGCATACTCACCTCTAGGGTGCTATAAGCCCACTTAAAAAAAAATTAATAATTTCTGGTGGTTTTAGAAATTATATATTCTTTGTTGAATCGAATAGGAGTTGCAGATATAATGGTTTCAAATTCTGTTTTACAAACAAAATAAATTGTGTTTACAGATCATTCGTTCCTCAGTTAATCAAATTTTGATTATTTTGAAGTGCAAAATGGTGGCCGTTTTTATAACTAAATTAAGCACATTTAGCCTTAAACTTTAAACGAATGAAACTTAGCAAAAAATCTGACAGATTATCTTGTTTTGATCAAAAAGCGGAGTTACTTGGTTATATTACGAGTTAAATCAATATTCCAAGAGGCACAAAATTGGCCGTCATTTCATTAAACACCATCACACATTATCAGTAAGCCTAAACTAACAGGGTTTGATTGGTCTGCCGGTCTAGTAGCACTGGATGCAAGCGCTGTGACGCTATAAATATAGCAAATGAGAACAAATTAAAAGTCATTTCAGTGCAGTTGAAAGTTTATTCATAATAATTGTCCAAAAAAGTGGTCTCCACCTCCTGCAATGCAGAGCTCCAAATCTGCAGGGGGCAGTCAGAGCAAATCAGAAATATTTTAAAAGTCATTTCATTAGGTGGAAGACCAAGTGCAACTGAAAGCAGTCTAATTCAAATACAACAATTTTTATGCACTCTCTTTGGACAAGAGGGCATTTCTGCAAAATTCAATAATTTTCCTTTGGAAGAGAGAAATTCAATAATACAAACCCCAAGTTGTTAGGACAATAAGAACGTGGTCAAACATTAATGTAACTAAAATTTCTTTCACAAAGCTATTGGGATCTAATGTATTTCAATGCAACATCTGGTGGAGTCAGAGGTAAGTAGTTTGTACGTACACTGTACAAGTGCTTCATATCGTGACTAAATATATTTATGCACTGAGATAACAAGTCGTTCCTTTTGTGAAACCATAATTTGAAACCGACCCATTTACAAATATCGTCCATAGATAACAACATAATTCAACTTTTTAGATCAACAACAACTTTTCAAGTAATCACTCACATATGTTTAAGTCAGCCACATTGCCTTCAGCCACCTTAAGGAGCTGAGCCCATAGGTCAGATCCCTTTACCTGTATTAAAAATTAATAAATAACTTTTTTTTCTTCTGAAATTCTTTATTACTACAAGAAGAACTTCAAGTCTCTCAAAAGTCTGGAAGTGGTTTAAAAGTTTGATCAGTCATGAAACAATTCAGGGTAGGAAGAACACCAAGAAGTGTTGATGCATATAAAAAATTCTTGTAATAAATATGTTGTAGTAAGTATTGTTTTTGCACTCCCTAAAAAAATATTTTACAGTACTGAATTGAAATGATAAAATAACTCACCACATCTTTAGCAAATGGCTGAGTAGGTTTAATGAGTTGACTTTTCTTACGCCAAGTTCCCCAAAATGGTGGTCTTCGATTTTCACAAAATAGAAAGAGTTTAGCTTTCGGTTGATTTAAAATAGGAAGTGATTCTTCAACTTTGCTTTCTTCATTTACAAATATAACATCCTCATCATCTGCAATCCAACAAAATCAACTTCAAGCAAAAGATGGTTTAAACCATAAAAAGTTATGAGTGTCCTTGATCTCCCAAATTATCAAGTTCTTGTATTCATCAATAATTCAAAGATATGATCAATAGTATTTATTCAATTTACTTGCCTCAATCCATTAACAAGTATTTTGGACTTAATGACAGAAAACACATCTAACTAATAACAAATAATACCAGTAATTAAATTAAGACTTTAAAGATGTTATTTTCATTTTAATATGTCAAGTCCATCCAAGAATAAAATCATGACAAGGCAAATCAAGACAAACTCAAATATCACAACATTATTTTAAAACCCTGAGTTGCCTGTAAAGAAAATATTCATGATTATAAAGCTTTTTAATTACCTTGTGAAGTAGATTCCCTAAATTCTTGAAGCTGCCAAGTCCTTTTACTGCTACCAGGAACAAAAGCTTTACTTTTCAACTGAGAAAGATATAATTCAGACTGTGTCTGCTCTGTTATGATTTTATCAAAGTTTTCAGCACGACAGTTATCAAAGTTAGTTCTAAGAGTAGGAGCCAAACGCATGTCGGCCTTAACCTGCAAAAATTATAAAAATTTTACTATGAAAATCTGTTATACTTGAAGAGCAAGGCAATCAAGTATAAATACATGTTCAGACTGAATCATTTTTGAGTTCACAACAACAATTAAGTCATTTTAGAATCAAGTTAAATATCACACAAAAAAAACTTAAATATCTACAGTAATACAAGCATATTCAAGTAATATATTGATGTATTTATGAGCAAAATATTCACTAGCTTTTACACTGCTGAACATATCCCACATCTGCAGCAGAGTTTAAGTTTCATGAAAGAAGAATTTATTTATTATGTTATAAAAATTCACCAAGTACCATAATATGGTCATAAACTGCATAATGCACTTTACAATGCTTTGGAATGCAATGCAATTTGAGTAAGTGTAGATCCCCAAAAGCAGAACATCGAGTGATGGTGCGAAATTGTCGCTAAACGAAAATGAGGGTTGCAGAAAGATATCGCCTGCTGCCAGAGATTTTTCATATGAAAAGAATGGCACTAATAATATGTTGGCTTACATAAGGATAATGGAACTCCTGCTGGTTACAAAGGAAACAACATTTTTGAAACTAGCTCTATACAAGAAATATACAGTCTCGGTACAACAATCACTTTAAACCAGTATCAAAAAACAAAATTAATGCCCAAAGCAGAAACATCCCAAGTTTTAAGGAGAATCCAAGAAGAGAATGAATCCTTACCATGCTTCAAAGTAAATAAAATTATAAGTTAATTAAAAAAGTTTAAAAATACATAATTTTATGAAGCATTTTATTCAAACTAAAGTATTTACTAAGCTAAATAAAAACAAAAAATTGATCATGTGTATTACTTACATATTCACATGTAAAACCTCTATGATTAATTTATTACTATAATGCCCACACCCGCAGAAAGTTTTCCTTCTTGGCCTGTTTACACAGAGCAAGCTGTCTGGCAGGTTACCTGCCCCATGTAAATGCAACCGGCCTCAAATCTGAGGTAAGCTGTCTGTAATTTCACCATGCAGGCTTCTTGCCTCAGAGAGGTGATTTGAGGTAGGCAACCTGTGAGGTTAAATGCAGCATGTGAGGTTAAATGCGTAATTGTTTGTGTTAGTTTTGATACTTATTATTTTATTTATTTATTTTAAATCTCCATTCTCCATCTTTCTAATGTTTTGATCAGCCAATGAACTACAGTGCTCATGTTCAGAATGTGAATTCTGTGTGTAAAATACTTTTTCATAATATAGTAACATTTTGGGAAGAATTTTAATGCAATTTTGATCTAAGTGTCAAAAAGATCCAAAGAATTCATTTAATAATTTATTACTTGCGAGAACAGGCCATGAGTATTGCAGCCAACCCCTAGTCCACAATTTCTTCTCCTTTTTTTCCTAACTCAAGAAGCAGTTTACATGATTTGTGTGATGGTTCACAAAATAAGTTTCGAATCATACCCCTCATTTCACTCACACGTATGACCGACGAGCACACTTGACATAATTTACAGGCAAGCTGCCAAGCAGGATACTTGCCCTGTGTGAACAGATTTCATAGGCAGGTAACCTGCCTCATAGCTTGCCGGGTAGGTTACCTGCTAGGTAACTTGCCTCATGTGTATGAGCCTTTACTACCAACCATTTCAGAAAAATAAAAAATATTCTCTTTGAGGTGTAGATCTATAGGAAACAAGTCTCAATAAATGAAGAAATGGCTCAACTATTTTGCAGTACAGAGACAGTTACATCAAGTACAATCATTATAATCACACTGAAAAATGGTAATCTTAGGTTTTAATAACTGGGCTTGTAAATACTGAATTCAGAAATCTTTAGGGTTTTTTTAAAGTAAAATATAAAACAAGTAAGTTGAACCATTTTAAAATCATATAAAATACTTTTTCTTACAAGATCAAAATTAAATACAGAAAAATACAGCTAAGTCAAGGGACAGAAAGCATAAGCGGAATAACGTTATAAGCAGTGACATCAATGAAAATTTGATTTAGAAAACAACTTCATAATTATTAACATCATAATGTACAAAATTATATAATATATGTATTTGTAACAATAACAAAAATTAAAAGATGGTATTGTAAATAATATTAAATTTATTACCGAATTATTCATTGACAATACTGTATTTAATGGAATATCCAAAATAAGTTGTTGGTGGACTCAGCAACTGCTCTTTTGAAATCATATACTTTATAAAATTTTCTGACTGGCTGTTAAAATCTCTATGGGGATGTGATCGATCACTGTACATGATAAAGATCACAGTCAATAATGGGTACACTGAAGGTCAATATTAACCATTGAACATCAGCATTAGTAATTACTAAATCTAATATATTACCTTCAGAATTAAAATTTTGTATATGCTTAAGAAGTGAGAACTAGTTAGACATGATATTGGCAGCTTCATGTAAACTGTGATCATTATGATCACCTAGATTACGAGTAATTATTAGAGGTCAACCATTTAAAGCCATGTACATTAAAATCATCTATTAAAACAAGTTAACAGTTATCTTGAATATTGAAATAATTCACAATTGAAGATTGAATATCAATTGTAATTCATCATAGTTTCCAGATGTTGATGTAGTAGTCACATGTTGATGTAGTAGTAGCTCCAAGTAGGGAAAATTATTGCCATTGAAATCTTAAANAAAAAAAAAAAAAAAAAAAAAAGAATTGTCAACTAACAGCAAGTAACTAAGTTCAGAGGGTTACAACGGCAATTATGACCTCACCTCTGGTTTTCTTGATACTTGTAAGACAAGAGCAATCACATAGTATAATATTATATTCTTTCAAACTTATTTTTCCTTTTAATACCACTTATAACATTGAAACAAAGTCTCACTAAGAATAATAATATCAAAATCAAAAACACAGCTGACACTTCCTCTACACTCACCCACTCTTGCCTTAATACAATTAATATTTTAATTAAAAAATTGAAATATTCATAACATTATTTTAAAGTCAATCCCTGTTCTCAAGTAAATTAGAATCAGGGACCTGTTTCACAATAGTACAAGTTTGTAAGCGACAAGTAAACTTTCACAAGTTTGTAAAAATATCCAGTTATTT
>NNCF01127139.1:311785-363644 GCA_002313205.1 Laupala kohalensis | reverse complement strand
GTGGGGGGGGGGGGGGGTGAAACTTTGTCGTATATCCCCAGATAGTTTCATCTTCCGAGGAATCACACGTTCTGTTAACAGTGGAAATAAAATATACTTGTTAACATTGTTTCCTCAATTTTTTACTATTTATTTTATAATTAGCCTGGTACGACTAGAATTTTAAGTAATAAAAAATACGAATTAAACAAACATACAAAAAGAAAATTAAACGGAAATTTTTAGTATTTTTCACTCATTTCTAACACTTCTAAACATGTTCCAGTCACATTAATATTAAATGAACCAAATAAATGAAGTACCCATATCATAAAAGTGTACATTTACAGGAGAACATTCACTTTGATTTAAACCCGAATCTTACATCGTGTAGAGAAAAATCTAAATTATAAAATGTATTATTTTTGTCGCCCAAAAAATTCGGGTCAAAATTGATCATTGTTGTACGCTGTTATGAATTATAGTTTTCTTAGTGGACAGTAGTAAAATGTAATATGTCTATAGGAAAGCTGTCGAAATAGCCAAAAGTGTACATTTGCGGGTGGAAGTGGCTTTAATATGAATTTATTTTTAATATTGCTTTGGATACTTTCGTTTCGCTACTATGCAGTGTGTGGACCAGCTGATTGTTTTGTTGGTGCAATGGTAGGGGTGGTCCTCTTCCACCAGTGGCAGTATTTCTCACGCAAGTCTTCCAAGTGAGCTCCCATCTAGCGTCTGCATCCAGTAGTAGCATTATCTCGTCTGACAACGAATGTGTTTATAGCAGCGGAAGTGTTTATTTTGTTTTCAGTCTTGTACTTGCTTTACGTGGTTCTATTGAAATGTACTCCTGTATAGAATAACATTGCGCTGCACGTAAAAGCCTTTTACCACACGGGACGAAATGCTATAGAAAGGATAAGTAGTAAAAAGTAATGTAAACCCCGGTGATGTTAACTAGGAATAGGGTTCAGAATTTGTAAATCAAAATGAAAAAAATATTTAACTAGTTTAACACGTTCCTTTTTTGTATTTTACAAAATCTAATCAAATTCCTTCACCCCATCGCCCCCTCCCGTGGATCTGCCGCTGTTTTTGTTACCTTTTCTTTAGGTTGTTGTAATTGTAAGTTCCGTAATATTTTTTTCCCTCGAAAGATCCTAAGCAACACACTTTAAATCCACTTTCTTGCAAAAAAATCTTACTTTCCGATTGATATATATTTTAAGCCGAGGAAAATCCTCAGCCCAATTACGTCTCTTGTCTCTTCATTAATACTTTGTAGTGAAAACATATTGGCAAAAACCCATGTCTAATTTATGCGATGAGATACAAATACTTGTATCTGCATTTTTTCCCTTGGGACTTTAGGTCTCGCCAACGTCAAGGTCATTAGGGCCCTATCTGCATTTGAATTCACTTCTTTTAAACAGTATAAATGATATCCTGTATAGTAATAAAAGTACTCAATATATTCTAAATTACCTCATACAGGTTTTGATTGATTGATCGTGATTTCTTGGGAAAAATTTACTTAACTGTGTCTCGATGAATTTCATTCGTGTTTTTTGCGTGTGTAATTAAACATACCATTGTTGTTTTATTTTGTGATTTAAAAACGATTATTCCTTCTTTATCATGTTATCTGCTTTGGCGCATATGTTGTATATCACTTTAACATTCGTCGAACTTTCTAAGATCCTATTTTTCCATTCCATTGCTTGAGCCATTCATGTTATGATTTATTTTCTTCTAGAAGCAAAAATTACTTTCTCATTGGTGTATGTGGATTTTTAAATTTTTTTGTATAAATAAATGTATATTAAAAAAAGGCAGTTACAAACTGCGTATGAGCACGTGGAGAACAAAAACAAACTCTCCGAAAGCAAGCAAGGGACCATACCACCAATTCCGATCAAGGGCACTAAGGCAGAGGCGGATTGAAGAGATGAAAATAAAAAGTTAGCTACGTGTTACAATGCCAACAGAACACCATCAAATTTGTATTTAATAAAACAAAAAAGTTCACAAGTACATAATACTTATTGATATTATCGGAATTACGATATTACCATAAATCCTGAGTAAATTGATACGTGAGTAAATTGCTTTGCTTCAAAACGTTGTATGTATGTATTTCGTTTCGGCCAGCTAAGGACCACGAATGACGAGTGCCAATAAGGCTCAGTTTTTGTGTGAGTTTACTTACGAGACTCATCGTGAATTTTACCGAGATTGGAGGAACAGCGTCTAAATAGATTGATGTATCCGAGTATTACAACTGCGGTTGTTAACCGCAGAGGGCGAACTTTTCATACATCACAGCTATTTAAACTGAGACATGGAAATTAAAAACTACAAATTGTATCTTGCCCCACCTGGGAATTGAACCCGGGATGACAAGCGATCACGCTGACTTCCACGGAGGGGACTTCGAAACATTGTTTTATTTTAACATTTAAAACAGTTCACAAATAAGATAAATTCAAAAAATATATGAACATTCAAATAAACATTGGTACTGAGAATTGATATATAGTACCCTATATTCTAAATTTATTTGTAAATTTATTTCTCGACTTTTGTGTTTTAAATTAAATATACCACGAAGAAAACCTACAAATGTACATACAGTTTTCAAGATTGCACGCTAATATGTACGTACTCACGAATTATTTTAAAATCCAAGCGGGAGGAAAATACCCTTTACTCACAAATAAACAAAGCACACAGTTAAGACTACTGAATTCTTTGGTTTTCATTTCACTTTAGGTCATGTACTTGAAAACAATGTTCTTCACAAACTTCATAAAATTTCGCTTCTACGATTAGGTCACGTTTTCAGTGGATAGTCCTCCTCACGCAACGCAATCGAACTCGGGCGGGCACAATATGCTTCGTAGTCAATAGTCATGCGGATGAAAATTCACATCTACTGATTAGCACCCAATTTTAATTGTTCTCTGCTCTTGTAATTCATCAATAATAACTTCTTTTTTTTCAATGACCTACAAGAAGAGTCCTGCAATTTTTCAAATAATTTCATCTATTACTTTTTCCAATTTCCATGCAACAGGCATTGCAAATAAATCACTTTTATTAGTAGCCTATATATTAGATTTCCCATGCAATTTGGTTGATTCGATTTGTAAAACCAATATTTTTGAGGTTTTATCTTTGAGGTGTTAAATTATAAACATTTTATTTTATGTTCATCCGAAAACACAACCATAATTTCAAGGTTTCAAGATTTTCGTAACATTTTTTTGGCAAGTACCCACAACTAACCATACCCTACAAAACAATTTGAGATTACGAACTAAATAGCGCTGTTTTAATTAAGGATATTTAAATTATTTTTCCACACACGGGAAGGGTGAAAAAAATTAAATCGATTAACTGTTCAACTTAAGGAATTGCTGGTTATCTTGGTGATTTTTGTAGCAGATTTCTCTTCAAATGGATATAATCAATAGGAGCACAAACTGAACGGAAACCTCATGTAACTGAATTTCAGTTATCTAAACTCATCTCTAATTCTCTTCCTTCTCCTTCCTTCTCCTCTTTTCCTTTCTCCCTCCATGGTTTTCTTTTCCTCTTCTCTTTTTATTATTCCTACTTCGCTTTTACATTTTTCTTTCTCAAGCGAAGAGTGCTGACGTTGACACATAATTAATAGCTAGAACTGATATATCAGGTAACATCTTGTTCATTTTTCTGAATAAAGTTCGGTCTAACTATTCTACTGGGTAGAAAACAAATATTCCTATTGCTTATAAATATATTGATATAGAGAGAGCTAAATTTTTAGCTTGCTTTGTCCGTTCATGTTTAGATGTTCAAGTGCCGTTGTGATCAAAAACTTCATATTTATCCTCTTAAACATTAATAGCAGAGATCAATCATCTGAACTCATTTTATGAAAATTTATAAAATTCAGCTTGGTGTATCAAGAATATTAAATACATCTGATTTGTTTATGTATCATATTTTGAAAATAGAACTGCGTTGTGCAAAGTATTAATAATACTTACGATAACCTCTACGTAAGAGAATACCCATAAATTCCTTAACAGTGATCATGAATTGAAAATTGTTTCATTCGGAGAAAAATTGATGAAATTATGCTTTTGAATGGTAAGGAAAAATACCGTTTACACTTAAGTGTTTGCATTGTATGCCTAACTTTACGTGGCCATTATTTAGCACTATTTTCCTCCTTCACATCAAATTTCGCCTGATGTCTTCGAATTAAAATTTTGTGCACGTACAACTCATTTAGTTTTCATTCGGGTTTGTTAACATTTATATTATTCCTAGCCTCAAAATGTATCTGCCCGCGGCACTGCGGGTTACTATGTTGTGAAGACAGTGAAGCAAATTGTAGTACACTGACATTAGATAATTGTGGAAGCCCGGACACGTCACTCGCAAACTGTAGTAGTTACAGCTGTCTTCTGAGAACAGCGTTGTACATCCTCATCTCTATTCATTGCCGGCATATCTGTCGTATACTTAGCCAAGTCAAGACTCTTTGTCTCCTTTAAAGGAGGATGCCTGACCCACTCAACAGAAATGATATACTAGCCTTCAGTTTGGATGTTACAACTTGAATTTACAACTTGGAGATTCAGATGCCTTAAAATATTAAAAATATGTAGTATGAGGAAAAAAGTTTAAAAGATCAGGACAATTTATCGTGTAATGAAGACAACAAGAAAAGATGTATATAATCTAACCCTGCTCATCTCTTCTTCATTACGCAATAACTTGTCCGGATTTTTAGAACATTTTTTTTCTTGCATATTTCTACGATTTAAAAGTTGACTGCTTCGGGTTCTGATAAGCATGCATCAGAAGATAAGAACTGTTATCTCACAGCTTATAGTCTAATTGTTGCCAAAACTTTAATGAAAGGTGTTCTTACTATTTGCTATACCCGCCTCGCTGTTTTAAGTTAAATAAAGTGGCTATAATTTTTTTAAGATAATTTTATTATTGATAAAATAAGAATTCTTTTAGTAAACATTTACTTTGTTATTATATTGTGTTTATTTTAACATAAAATTCATTAAATTAACTATTAAATCATTATGAAAAAAGGACTATAAATACATTTATAAAAAAATTACTTAAAATTAGTTTTATAATGAATAAATCCGAGCGTAGCTCGGTCCCTTGATATTTTATTTATAATTTATTTATAGTTATGACACATTTTGATGTTATGAGACTCTGAGACCCACTAAGTGCGCTGAATGGTTAAAGGTGAATACGAGTATGATATAAAACTATGATAAACTAATACAGCAACTAACGTGGAAGTAATAAAACGCATTTTTAGACAATTTTCTTAATAATATGTAATGTCAAACTAATAGATTTGTACCGAGCACCAATCCGTATTAACGAGACAGTGACTAGTAATTTTTTATGTTACGATGTATATTTATTTGGATGTCCTCTCACTAAAATTCGAGAATTATCATCCCTATATATAAAATACTTTGCTACGTGTAAAAAGGTAGAGATCAAAACGTTTCAACTCTGTTTCCAACGGCATGTCGTATAGAGATTTCAAAGATGACCCATTTTTATGGAGTAAGCAGTGGCGTACCTAGGCTGGGGTGTCCAAATTGTTATTAAAATAATAAATTTGAAGTGAAACATTACGTATTTTTTTACACAATATCACTCAGAAATAAATAATATCTGAGTTCATTATTAATTACAACTAAAATGTTAACTTGATTTTTTAATCCAGAATACAGCAGGCAAACGTTTTTGGGTGTAGCTTAAATTTGAAGGTCTCCCAAAGACTCCTAATCGGAGACTCATTAGAAGAAGCTACGTCACTGGTAGTGAGAGCATCTGTTCGTAATTTGTGAGTGTTAAATTAAAACTCATTTAACATCTTACGAATTAAAAAAATACCGCCATTTTACACAGCTTTAAATGGTAAGATGGGTCACTCAAGCTTGTTTTGTAATATTGGTGTGCTGGTGTTTGTAAAATCAGATTCGTACTAAGCCACAGCAAAAGGATTTGCTGTAAGAAGCGAATGGTCTATGCTGTAAGAGAGGATAACAATAGTAGGAGCAGCAATTTTAATTTTGTCTCCATGTCTCCCTTATACCCTCGTTTTTTTGTCTGTACATTTTGCCACGCCCACCTCCCCACCACATTAAACGCCCAATCGCTACCGCTGATCGCCACACGCTGCAGTCTTGGATGTCTTTCTTCATTTTAAAACATGTCGGTGGTTTCCTGTTTTGCGGCGTGTATCGCTGCAAAGATTTTCCACATAGTATGTCATGGTCCTTATGGCTTATACAACATACCACATTGCACGTGACGAAACAGGACTATGTGGAATAGACGATATGCATCTGACGGTAGTGTAAAATATTGAGATGACGTGAAGACACGACGACGTTGGGGGACCAGGAGGACAAGAAAGGAAGATGGAGAGATAAGACAACCCAGACACAAAAATGACAGACGACAGTTAAACGATGTTAAACAAGGAGAAAAGCAGACAAGAATTTTATCTGTTGAATGTTTAACCCTAATAACATTGTGCCGAGGAACAGATTCTTGATTTGACATTCGAACCTGACTGTAGCTATTAAGAAATAGTATTGCGTTGATGTATAGTGCGGGTTTAAGTGGGTAGAAATCAAGTACACACCATTGAATATGGATATCATATTTTGTGGGGGTTTTAGGAGATTTACTCTTTGTTTCGTAAAACTACCTATCCCATTCTCGTTCTTAGATCCGTTACGTTGCAGTTCAATTAAATATGAAACAAAATAGTTTTAAACATTTAAAACATGAAATAGAGAATGCAGGTACTCCAATAATTTTATTTGAACCTACTTTGTTCAGAAATTGTAAAATTGAAGTGTGTCGCTCATGTTTGATACCTGTATTGAAACATTATCCTTTATCGTCCCACCGAACGAACACCAGTAGTCAACACATGGGACGAGGTGGGGGGGGGGGGCACATGCGATGAACATCGCCCAGTCCACCCCTGAATAACAGGTTAGACATAGTGAAATGTGTGTCGCTCACGATTTCTGTAAAGGAATAGTAGTGAGATCTGATGTTCGTCGCCTGTCGTTTTTCTTCTTTTTTCCACAAAACAATGTATTCAAAATTCTATAATAAATGAAGTTATGTATTTATACAATAACTGTTTTTTATCTACAACTCTCGTTCCTAGCGACTAGGTCTTTTAATAACTAAGCTTACCACATTATTTGAAGTTAAATGTAAAATATGTCTTTTCTCTTTTATCAAAACAGTCCAATTTTAATTTGATTTTTAGAACAGCTCCCGATCAAAATGAACATCAAATACCAGCTTTTTTTAAATAACTGGTTTAGAGTGATATATTTTACCCCAAAACATTTCTTAACAAGGTTGTCTTCCTCCAAATCTAAAAATAGATCTAATACTAGCTCTTTTTTGGAGATGACGCTTTCGCATCCCCGTTTGTACCTAACGTGAGGATAAAAGTAACATGATCTAACACGCAGCTAAACCGCCCTCAAGAATGAAGTCAATTATCAATTTTCTCCTTTCCTTTAAATTATGTTATATTGAATGAAAATGGGAGATGGGACCGAGATTCGAACTCAGGACGATCAGCTCGACGCGCTAACCAACTGCGCCACTCCTTTCGCCTCTAAGCTCAGTCTACCATTGACATTCAACTTAAGAGATTTCTGTATCCTTTCTTTTTAGTTAAATGTTACTTGTCAGGGGGTGGAATATTGTACCTAATTTCAGCTACATTTAGCTAGAAACGTGTTATTTGTGAGTTATGGAAGTGTTGAATAACATCGCGCATTTGTGAGGGAGGAACCAAAAGAAACCGGAATCGTAATGCTGCGCATCGGGTACTTGTAGCACCAGGTTGCGCAACTAAGGATCTGCTGTAAGACCTCTCCTGAATCCGTCTGCCAACAGGCGTCACCCGACAACAATGCATGATGTTTCTGTTTCAATTCTGTGTACGTCTCTGATGTGCACTCGTGACACGAAAAAATTGCTGATTCAACGAACAACATGCGGCTGTGAAGTATTGTTTTTTACTAGAAAAGAATGCAACGAAAACTATTGTGATGATCCAAACAGCGTACAAAGAACATGCTCTTAGTAAAACTCTAGTATATGAATGGTTTTATTTGTTTAGAAAGGAAAAAATGGCCATTGAGGATCAGTCCCGTTTCGGTCGGGAAGGTAATGTCGCGAACTTGGAGTTAATTCACTTGAATGTAAATACTCGGTATCGTGGCAATTTTTCTCGCAAAAGACAAATTTCAAAAATTAAATTGCTTAGAATTCTACAAAGGGAAAGTTTAATTATCATATAATAGTATGTGAACCCATTCAGGAGAATATCTAGCAATAAAATTGGTCTCTGCAGTTCTGTCATTTCTGCATTTTTTCATACTTTAATGGGGGGCATCAGCTGTTAATGGCTTGTAAATTTCGAGATTAGGAAGTAAGTACACAGTTTTCTCTGATACTAATACATCAGTGCAGTGGCGGCGATTAGGGGGGCTGCCGCACCCTCACTTTTTTAAGGTAAGATAAAAATTTCATTTTAACTGCCTAAAACTGATAATTACAAAAAAAAATTACACCATCCTTAATGTGGTAATCACCAATTGTCTTTCCTTTGATTTGTTTCATTATTTAAATCATACGTAGTGGAAATATGCAGTAAAAGTAATGTTAATGAAAATTGTCTATATTTGTTTTGCTTTCCCACTTTTGATTCCCAATCGCCGCTACTGCTTCAATGTGTACATCCCTCATTGCAAGAGGATGTTGTAAAGTTATTTCACAGTTGAAAATTACTAGATGTACAATTACGAAAAATTCTCTCGATCCCTCTACATTCCCTTCGTCAAGTTGTCAAAGAATCCTTGATAAATTCTAATTACAAGATGTAAGCTTTTATAAAGCATGATTGGCATTTATATGTATTAATTTTATTCTTTTAATTAGAATACATTTATAGCTGATCAACTCACTAATGTTTTATAATAAAATACAGTGTAGCGTGGGGCAAGAAGCTTCTAGTTTTTAAAGCATATGCGGCGTGAAAAAGGTTGGACATCTCAAATTAGACTGTAAACTGATAGAGTATATTCCCTTCTGCCGTACAAAAGAAAAAACCCTTCACCTTGCACTTCATAGTTTCAATTTTGTCACAAGTATGTTTCTCCGAACCTTTTCTTCATATGATGGATGCCCCATTTACGCGAATATTGACCCACAGGCAAAAACGAAAATTTTACAAAAACGACACATTTAAATAAAATATTAAAAACTTAATTTGCATATAAAATACATTAACAGAACTGTTACCGTACAATTATATTATGTGATTTAGTCAAAAAGTTGTGGCAAAAGTGAAAAATGGGTTCAAAATTTTAAAAATAGAGAGAGTTCGGGTTATATGTTGTGATTTCAACATAATTTCCTTAGCGATTCCGATTACGCAAATTCATCCATAAATCGATTCAAGAATCTTATCGACCCCTTCAATCTTGTAACTACGATAAACGATCTCACTCGCCTCTCCAATTCATCTCAAACATTGCTAGATCAGATTATTGCCAATAATGAAATCTCGTATTTCTCTGAAGTGTTCTGTGCCGGATACAGCGATCACCTTGCGCAAGTGTTGACCATTAAAGATAAACTGAAACAACATGAAATCATTTACAAGTATTCTAGACAGTTTAGTGACACAAATTTAGCCATATTTACAAATGATTTGCGTGAGGAAACTTGGAAAGATGTTTACAATTGCAAAAAAACACCGACGACAAATTCAATGTATTTATATCAACATTCCTAAAACATTACAACTAGCTTTACAATAAAACGCAAATTAATTAACACAAAGAAATACAATAGATGGATCACCCAAGGGATAAGACTTTCTTCCAAAAACAAACGTTTGTATTACCTTTCAAAACTCTATAACCAACCACCCAAATTCCATTACTATTTCCGTAAATATAAGACTATTCTCCGAAAAGTAGTCTATGCAGCTAAAGTTATGGAAAATGACAGACAGATACTAAAAACGAACAACTGGACCAAAACCATGAGGAATATTGTTAAGAATTACACGTCACCTGAAAACCATGAAGAAAACTTTTCCCAACTAAACGATGGCAAAATCGTATCAAATCCACTTGACATCGCAAATTTAGTTAATTCTTATTTCTCAGAATTAGGTAAAATAACTAATTCAATATCTGAAAACCAATGTCCTCCGTATATATCCACCCACGAGCCCCATTCTATGTTCACTTCCGAAACTAACGCCAGCGAAATCATGAAAATCATCAGTTCATTAAAAACAAATTTTCAATAGGCATAGATGATATACCCGAGTTTATTGTAAAATTTTCGTCCCATGTTATATTAAATGCACTCATAAACATATTTAATAGTTGTGTATCGGGAGGGGTGTTTCCTAAAAATTTAAGAGAGTTAAGTGAAACCTTTATACAAGAAAGGAAACAAACACAATGTTGGTAATTATCGACCAATTTCTCTACTACCCACTTTCTCAAAAATCCTTGAAAAATTGTTCTATAAGCGTCTTCTAGATTTTCTATCAAAATATAACATTGTCTCTGACGATCAACACGGATTTCGGAAATCCTTTTCCACCAGCGCCATATTTTCTTTCTTAAATGGTGATACCACTTCTTTTGACCATGGAGAAAATACTCAAGGTGTTTTTCTTGATTTATCTAAAGCATTTGATGTCATTGGTCTGGAAATTCTCCTTTCAAAATTACAATCTTTTGGCATTGGTGGACTTGCGCATCAGTGGCTGAATTCCTATTTAAAAGATAGATATCAACAGGTCGAAATATCATATACTAAAAATAAAGTACTTCAGCATTGCCTTTCAGAAACAAAGCCACTAACTCGCGGAGTTCCCCAAGGTTCAATTCTCGGCCCTATACTCTTTTTGTTTATGTAAACACGCCAATGCTCAAAAAGTTTTGTCTAACCTCTCGGCTTGATTCCATGTAAATCGCCTCATTGTAAGCACTGAGAAAACACTATGTCACTTCACAATAGAATAACAAAATATTTACCTCAGGTTTCTCTTTCGTTAAACGGAATACAATTAAAAACTGTTACTAATACAAAGTTTTTAGGTCTTTATATTCAAGACAATCTCAATGGAATTGTCACGTTACGCATTACAAATCTTAGTTAACACTGTTAGTCCACATATTTCCCGTCGCGTATATTTTGTAAATGTTTACTCCCATTTACGATACTGCGTCATCTTCTGGGGCAATTCCGGGCAGTGCGTCCAAAATTTCAGAATTCAAAAAAGGATTGTTCGTATAATTTGTAAATCTCTCCCCCGAATCTCTTGTAAACCTTTATTCAAGGAATTAAATATTTTATCACTTCCCTGCTTTCATATTTATGAAACTGTCGTGTTTGTTAAGACCGAATTACTGAAGCACCACCCTTGTTTCTCACAAAACAGTATATTCGCAATAGGAATAATATTTTCACAATTTCTCACAAAACGAACACAATATTCGCAATAGGAATAATATTCATCGTCCGAGAGTGTCAACCGCGCTTTGCCAAAAAGGGCCGTATCATTCGGGAATCGTTCTATATAATTCCCTGCCCAAAAATATAAAAGGTATTATTAAATTGAGTCTCTTCAAATCCGCGGTTAAAAGCTACCTTCTGCACCAGTGCTTCTACACTATTAAATAATTAATTGATTTTAATAGAAATTAAATCCGTCTTGTACTTTATCACGCCATTGTTGTAGTACTTTCAAAATATCTTTCTACAATGTCAAAACTATTTTCCTGCATGTTAGTATTATGTCATTATTCATATAAATTTAGTTGTATATATACTCAACACTGGCGAGGTTGTGTACATGAATTCTGTAGCCCCATCCTGGCCCGGGTTTTTCTCCGGTTTTCCTTCGGGTAGAGGTGGATTTTTATAAAGACTCGCTAGGCTCTTGCCTAGAGACACCAACAATTTATATAAATATTAGCGAATTTAGTGTTATTTAATAGTTACGAATTATCAACAATACTTTCCAAATGATTCATAGCTTGATAGTACTACGTACTTGTGAAATGACTTCTGTGTTTTATTGAATACAATATTTATTAATACTATAACTCGCATCGAACTATTTTTTTATCGTTAGGAGTATGTTGAAATGTTAAATCCGCCTCTGCCTTAGGACCCTTGTTTGGAATTGATGGAATGGTGCCTTGCTTGCTTCCGGAGAGTAAATTAGTTTATTGTCCTCCACGTGGTCATACGCAGTTTGTAACTGCTTTTTTGACAATAAAGTATATGTTTATGTTTTACTTGACTACTTGAGTTCAACAAATGACAACGAATGCGTCTGGTACAATATTCGTAGAGAATTGTAACGTAATGCTCCATTGTGTATCATATAGTCAATGAATATAACTTTGCTGTTGTAATATTGTTAATGCTAAATATGATTTCGAGTGAGACTAGTATCTGTCGTAGTATTCTAACAATGAAATAATACAGTTGAATGAAAGTAAACGTTCATATTATTAGTTACATTCAATTTTTTGCTACTGGGGATTTTACTATTATTAATTACCACATCAAATGAGTAAAAAATAGTTATCTCGTTTTCTCTGTCCCATCTGTGAATGCCGAAGTAATATCCCAGTTAACAGCAGAGATGTCATGAAACGTAAAGATCGTGTATTGATCTGCTCCGCACGCATATTTGCACATTTTTATGAAGCAGTACTCGCCTCGCGTGAGGATGCGAGGAACATATTCGAGACAAAGCAAGTCATGTTGCCTGGGAATGGGAAAATTAGGCGCCATTTCAAAATGCAAATTTCGGTTGGTTGAAGGTTTCTGATGCTTGAATGAGAAACCCAATGATGTATCTGTACATCACCGAGGTCCCAAGTAAATGGGAAATATTTACATAATTAGTGCTAATATTGAATGAAAGGGTGTATAGTTGCTCAAGTCTAAAAATGGTAAATAGTATGATTTTAATGTATTCACTAACTGCGTTAACGTCTCTTCAAAACCCGGACTTCCTTTGTCTTTCCCGAATCGGACTCCCGATTTCCTCATTCTTGAAAGTAAGTTATAAGTGTTAAAAGTTGTATTATTTTATCTAATATATGCATTGCTTCTGCTACTAGATGCCCTGGAAGAAGACTGCATAGACTTCGAAGGTCGGACGGTGGAACATGGTTTATACTATGTTCCAGGTCCCAGCGCTTGCTCTTTGTGCGTATGTTACCATAGTGAACCCATGTGGTGTAGAGCCATCTACTGTGATCCACCTTACGTAAGTCTTGAAATAAACTTTTACTGCTAATATGTAATGGGATATGTTTAAAAGTTCATACTAATAAAATTAAACTTTTATATAAACACAATAAATGTTATCTGTTACAATTTCACTCCGTAGCTTCTAAAAGTCTGTATCCTTGAGTATGACCCATTTATTTTCTGTCAATTCTTCTGAAAATCTGTCAATCCTTGTGACGCATAGAACCCGAAACTTTTTGTGAATCATTTTGTTTCCTAATACACGAGGATAAATCGTGATTGTATGTTATATATCAGCTTGATGAATCCTTAGTAGTTTATTTCGAAGTAAGCAATCACTGTTTTGAGTTAGAGTGTACCTGAAAAACAGAGCATTAAATGCCCTAAAGTCAAGTGAAATATGAATATTTGGAATGACTTTGGTTCCTTTGATAATTTGCTGTCTTTATCCAAATGAAGGTTATATGCCAGCGTATAAACATTTCTGATGGGAGACTAATTATGACTGTATGTGTGTGTGTATGTATATGAATATATAGTAAATATAATAAATAAATCAAGCTTTAAATTTAGGTTATGTTTGCTTGTCACGGGGGTATCTAGGGGGATACGGAGGATAAGTCCCCCTCCTCAGAAATGAAAGAAAATTGTCCTTTATGTATTTGTACATATATTTTCATTTATTGGTATATTTATATAGAAACATTTATTTACAAATATGTTTTTATATCCACATATAATATATGCGTATATGTATCTCCCCCACCCGTCGAAATAATATCTTAGGTACGCCCCTGTTGAGTGTGAGGTCCTCGTAAAAAGCATTGTGAAGTTTGACTCTCATTACAAAACGGAAACCTAGAAAAAAAATTGTGAATCGGTATTTCATTATTATGCTGTTTGTATTTTCGCAGATGTGCTTTAAATTACCCCACATTTTAAAAATCAATTTGTAAAAATAAAGATTTAAGGAGCGTATTTGTCTTGAAAAAGCTTTGAAATAATAAGTTTTTGCGTAGAAATAGATCATTTATCCGTGAACCACTGCATAGTTCTGTTCATAAGTTTATTGAATTTGAGACGACCAGCATCCACACCCCTGTCTAGATAGCCACCGTTTGTGTTTGGAACACCTTCCTCAGGAAAAGTTTTTTCTCTTTTTTTTTTTTCAAAAAAAAAAAATCGAAAAACTTCCGAATTACTTCAAAAACTTGATTGAATGTAAAAATTTATGGGAGAACATCAAATGTAACCGCTTGTAGTAAAGGGATTGAGTCAATATTATCTATCCAAATCTTACGATAACGATGTATTGTTCAGGGAAATTAGCTCGGAGCGCAAATGGCGTTTCATGAAGACTGATTAGAAAGGATGTCGTTCGGATGTGTGACTCATTCACTCCCACTGTTGTCCTTCTAAGATAGGGGCTCTTACAACGAAGTAGAGCCATAATTTCTTAAGCCTACCCGTGTCAGGGATAAATGATATGTTCCTTCCAAAGACGAGGGATGTTAAGAACTTCAATAACTAGAGCAGGCCAAGGTTCGTGACACTTTGAAGTGCTGTTGGGTTTTAAAAGGCTGGTAGAAACCATGTTTATCTGATAGTTTTGTACCATGAATATGAAAAATTACCAAAAATATTCCCTACTACGGGTACCATACATTATAAAAGAAGACCGTGTTCTTAAAAATATTCGAGAAGTTAGAAAATTGAAAAATTTGCAATTTTTTCAATACGACAGGTGTAGACTAATCAAATTGGTTATTGTAGTTACTATATGCTAATCTTATTCTTCAAGAGTTTAAACATTCATGTTTTGTGGTAAACTATTAATGGTGTTACTTCTCTAATTCTACTCTTCTACTGACTCACGATCCATACTCGGGAAAATTAACTAAAATATAAAATTTGAAGTCAATCATTGAAAAATAACTGATTGAAGGTTAATATTTGGAGAAAGTAACCAATTCAAGTTAAAACTTAATTATAATTTGACTCATAAGACAAAATTAGTACTTAAAAGTTAATTTTAGGAACCTTGCTGTTAAACTTGAGTGGTTCCTATATTTTTCTTGTACTGAATTGGGCCTGTTACACGGTCTTTTCAGCTCTCAGTTTTAATCGAGCTTTCCGTTCTCGTTTCTTGTCTGTCCGGACGATGGTATGTTCTTACACGATTGTTTCAGTTTTCAGTCCATGTTACTTATTCAAAGTGGACATGTTGTATTGTTAACTATTACTCGAGCCACGTCTCCTCAGGGTGTGCGACGTACCTGCTAAAATTACTCTTTTCACTTGCAGTTTTTTAACTCGTCAATTTTTACTACCTTTAAACGCGGACATTTTCGTAATCAAAAAGGCGAACAATATTACGTCATATGGTCGTCACGAATCTTTAACTACGCAACTGTTGTCACGCATTTTACGTGAATAAATCGTCAAAAAAAATTCCGTATTGGCTGACTATTGTCGTTACTGCTTATTCCTAATGTGACCTAACCAAGACTTCTTGTTCATATCTAATCCTCCAAGAAAAACGTATCTATGAATTGAAGAAGAACAAAGTAAATCGGATTAATGGTTCTTGCGGTATATGCGCACGAACGAACAGGCACAGATGTTACATTTTATAATACGCAAGTTATTTCAAACTAAATTAATTAAATTCTTTTTTATAGTTTTGTCAGAGGTTTCGTGCTGGAAAACGATGTTGTGAATTTGAGTGCCTGGATGAAGAACCTTGGGAGGAATATAAAGTATATAGTGCATCAACAACAGCATTAGTCAGCCCGCTACTCACTCTAGGACTGGCATTACTGATTTGGTGGACATAAGGTAAGAAAATGAATTATTTATTTCATCTAAACTTAACTTGATACCAATCAGATGACTGACTATCTGACAGCAAGAAATGTGGGAGTAAGACATCCCATGGGATGAGGAGACATGTAAAAATTATGAGAAAATATGAGATTTGAAACTGAAGTTTTCAGTGTTGTTGAATTGGACAAGGACACCGCTGATGCATTCAGGCGGCGGCGTCCCAGTGGCGTAACTACTACCATGTACACCCGGACATAACCTTATACCCAGACATTACCCGGAGGCCCCCAGTCTCATGGGATTCCTTACTTCTGAAAGTACTAGGAGGCTTTCTTCACAGTTTTTTATCGGTTATGAAGAAAAATTATTATTCAACAAAAGGATTTTCATTATTAAAAATGAAACTTAAAAATTATTTTACGTAACCTAATCATAATTAATAAATGACTTTTTTTCATAAGTTCAGTTTTTTATGTAACCTAGTTATAATTAATAAACGAACTTTTTTCATAAGTTCAGTTTTTACTAATAGATCATTTTACGCTATCTGCAAGTTTTCCGGATGTATATACAGTTGCCATGCTATTTTAACTAAGCCAGCTGTAGTTGCAACTATAGATCGGTCATTTTCGAAGCTGAAGCTAGTCAAAAATTACTTGAGAAACTCCATGGATCTAGACAGATTAAGTAGTTTAAATGTTTTATACATCGAATGTGAGGTTACAAATGATTTAAGAAGCAGGTTAGATCAGTTAGTTGAAACATTTGCTAAAACGTTGCACATCGTATGAAAATATAAATAAACCATTGGATTTTTGTACAACTACCGCATTTCAAAATATATGGTATGTAAATACAATTAAATTAAATTACTAAACACTTACTAGGATATTATGCAATAGGTTATGCAGATCCAAATCATTATAGACATTTTTTTTTGTTTATTTTCGCCAACGTTTCGACACTGATTGGTGTCATCAGGGTAACTTGATTCAGTTACTCAATAGACATTGTTCTTCAAATCCTTATTAACATAAAAACATCTTGGTGGATTACATCACCTTGTCAAACCTTACTTCACTTACAACAGAAGTCAACTATAGGAGTATCTTATCTAACTTACTAAGATATGTTGTATTTTTTATTTAAAAATTCATTAAATTTATTTCTAAATTTAACTATACTAAAACACTGAAACTTCGGCCACCAAGGGGCCCAGAGGCACACTTAGCTCGGACTTTGATAGTTACGCCACTGGGCGTACCCAGGATTTTATTTCGCGCGCGGGGGGATTGATCCCCCATACCCTTCCCTAAGTTCGCTCCTGAATGCTTCACCATCAGTCCACATTAGATAGCATACCTCGATCATTCCTGGAGGGCGGCTAAAAAATCAAATTCTTCCGATATTAATGTTGAATACATATTTTTTGCGGTCGCAGACGTAAAGAGTCACTCTCTCAATACCGTTCAAGTCCACGATCACACACTGTGTACTCCCTTTGCTAGGGCATGTACTCCCTTTGGGTAGGGGGTGGGAATGGGTTGACACGTAAAAACAATCGAAAGTTACCGATATTGTTGTTGAGATCATAGGTTTTGGGGTCGCTGAGATTTTTAGTGATGTCTCCGATGCCGCTTAAATCCACGGTTAGACCCAAACACCCCACCACACCTAGTGAAGAGGGCAACATGTAGAAACTATCGAAAATGATAGATATCGGTGACGAGTTCTCCGTTCTCGGCGTCGCTGAGATGAATGGTGTCACCCCTAATATCGGTTGTCCATGATCGTACCACATAGAGAATACAACTACCTTGTACCTCCCACTCCCCCTCCCCCAAAGGGAGAGTGAAAAGATGACACGAAAAAATAAAGATTGAAAATTGCCGATTTGCATTGGAACCATAGTTTTTAGGTTTGCTGAGATGTATAATTATATTACCATTAATATTAAATTCAAGTTCAGACTATATGGAGGTTCGGTACCCTGTGAGCTGGGGTGGGAAGAGGGATGTGGTAAAATAAATTAAAACGAGCTATATTAGGGTCGAGTCTATAGTTATCGGAGATAATAATCGTATTTGTGGGGTATTTGGTTAACTGGTGACGGTTTGATTTGCGATCGCCGTGTCTCTTTCACGGGCAACTTTGTTGTTTGCTCAAAAGTGGTTTGCTCAAAAACCCAAGGATTTATTTTTTCTTGCTTCTAGAGGTGAAAATAAAAATGTATACATTTTGCATTCATATTTCATAATAATACCATTTTTCATAACATCAAAATACATAATACATTTGTAAGATTTGGATGCTATTATTATGTTTTAAAAAAAAAAGATTTTATTTTTGTTCTGAGTTTAAGAATACACTGCGACGGACTGGGACTCGAACCCGGACCTCGTGCCATGACCGCAGATGTGCTTTTTCCATTCATTGTACGATGCGAACACTTCTCTCTCCGATTAGGTACTCGGATGTTGTGAGTTAGATATTGCATCAGACACCGTTACCGCAACATTGTGTATGTTCACCGGAATAGGCCAGGTGGATGTTGTGTACAGGTTTTGGGTGTGGAAGCGGGTGGCGCAGTGGACAGCACACTTGCGGCCATAGCAGGAGGTTACGGGTTGGAGTTCTGATCCATCGCAATTCTCACCTGGCCGTACACGATGTAGAATGATCTGTGTTAATTCTGTTTCACAGTTCCGTCACATTCACCAACACAACTATTATCCATAAGTAAATACATAAATGTATTGACAAAAAACCGTTACAAACTGCGTATAACCACGTGGAGGAAAACTAATTTACTTTCCGGAAGCAAGCAATGGACTATCCCATCAATTCCGATCAAGGCATAGGCGACTTCAATATTTCAGCACACACTTAAATTTTTGGGGGGTGCTTTACGGCTCGCCGATATCGTTATTAGAGCCCAGGACACTCTTAAGATAAGAATAAAAATAGTTCGCTGTATAGTAGATATAATGTTAACAAAACACATACAAATTTGTTTCAATAAAACAAAAAAAAAGTTATTTAACGAGTATTTTCAAACTAAAAATTGTCTATGAATCGTAGCTATTAAAATAAATCTAAATTCCAGATAAATTATTTCAATTGGCCGCCGCCCCTAGGTGAGAGCCTAGAGGGCCTGTATATAAAATCCGCCTCGACCCGAAGAAAAACTGGAGAAACACCCCGGTCAGGATGGGACTACATAATTAATTTACCATGCCAAGGTTAAGTAGAGATAAAACTAAACGTATATTAATAACAAAACATATTACAAGCAAGCAGGAAAATAGTTTTGAATTTTTTATCAATTGTTTTGAAAGTACTTTAGCAATGATGTGATAAAGTGCAAGACGAATTTAAATTCGAAATTAAAATCGATGAATTCTTTTACATTGTAGAAACAATGGTGAAATAGGTAGCTTTTAACGGCGGATTTGAAGGGATTCAATTTATTAATATTTTTGCGTCTTTGGGGAAGGAATTATACCCCATGGGCCCACTGGGGGGGGCACCCCTGTATATAATTCCTTCCCCGAACATTGAAAATTTTTGAAGGGAGGGTTCGAAAAATGGAGGTTTTTTGGAAGTTTGGAATATTTAATAGTTAAATAATGAAAATACTTTTAAAATACCATGCATCAAAATAAAGATCATAACAATGTCGAATTAGTTTTTAAAATTTATAATCATTTTAACATGATAAATAATTTCAGTTCATTTTCTAAACTGATGAACAAATCGTAAAAAGGCATGCCGCGTAGGATACGGGTCGGGGGATCATCTCATGTCTGTCAAAAAGACCGGGAGACTCATTGCCTTCGCGTAAACAATGAAGTGACAACAGATACCTGCCTCTCTATCTTGCAATGGTAAGATTACTCAACATACTGACAATTTAGAAAACAGCGTTGCACTGAAGATTCATTGCTTTGCCTTCAGTGTATAAGTTTACTGTGCGTGATCAAGGTTGGAGTTGAATTTTGTATCTCATCTTCTTCTCCCCATGTTTTGCCGTTCGGGAATCTGCGTGATTTTGTTATAGTGCTTCACCCGATTTGTGTTGAATTAATCATTTTTTACTGTATTGACAATACTTTTCTTGTGAGTAATAAACTGTTAGATATGTCAAGTGGATAGAACTTGTCCAAAACAATTCCATAAATTTTAAAAATAATGTAATAATCCAAATATCTCACATGGTGTGCAACAGTAGTGGATCTTGTCTCTTATACCGAAAGTTTTTTTATTCGACGCCTGTCTGTCCATCTGTGCACACGATACTAGCTAAACAAGCGAGCCAATTTCATTCATATGTCGTATTTTGAGTAGTTGTTGATGCACGGGCTCTGAAATATTTTAATTTTTGATATTCATATCATGTACCCTTTGTCTTAAAGTATATTTTGAAACTTTCATCATAATCAACTAAAAAAAATTCTTTTAAATTTGGTATACATAGGAAAATAATCTCTCAGCCAAATCATTACCTCAATTATTTATCCCATGGATCTTTTTTATTCACTATATCAAGAGTGTTCTAAACTATTTAGTAGTGAAGATGAACCAAACCGAGGGAGGTATCAGCTTTAGAAATCTATAGTCTGTGAGGGAGGTAGCCAGTCGCCTTCCTATATTTTAGTCACCCCTTCTTCATTCCCAAATGCCTTGACTCAGAGATGCTCTCTGACACATCATCTTTCGCTCACATCTCTGACACATCCTTGCCCTCCATGTTCAGAATAATTCACCTACTGGATATTTCTTACTGCAAACTTTTATTTACCGTTCATGTTAAATTAAATAAAAAAAGATTTATTTTGGATTCTGTGCAAAATTTCAAGAAAAATTGAACAAAACAATTGCAATTTTCAAGCAATCACTTTCCCTTTATTTTATGCGCATGAGATTAAACTGATGTTGTCAACAACAGTATAGAATGCATGAAAAATGGTTGCTCTTTTCAGCCAAATTCACCTCGCAAAGAACTAATTGGAAATAAAGATTTGAATATATAACAACTAGCTGAGTACCCGCAGCTTCTATAATATGCTCCAATTTTATTTTTTCTCATATCCTCATTGATATCCACTGAGAATGTTATCCATTATATTAGTATTAGTGCGTACCCTCAATCCCTTATTTTAACTGATGTAATTCAAAATTAATTTTTTAGAAAACGTTAATTTCCCATTCCACACCTTTACAGGTGAATTTTTGTAAAATCCTTTCTTAGTGGACATTTTTGATAATTTTTTGGATCATGTCCTTCCCAACACCCACCTCCAACCCCTGCAGAGTCACGTGGTCTGAAGGGTACATAATATCATTGGAAATATTATTAATCTCAGAATACACAATGGCCATGAATTCGACCCTAAAATCTGTCCTTTTATGTTATTTTTACACTTTGCCCTCCCACCCCAGCTCTAAAAATACAATGCTCCTATGTGATCTCATCTTGAACATAATGGCATTGCTAGTTGAAACATCTCGTCAACCCTAAAACTATGTATCCAATGCATTTTTATGTTTTTATATTTCAATATTAGTTTTCAATTATTTTTATTCATAAACCATTTTCTATTTCCACCCCCACCCCCTACCCAGGGGTGCTAGTGGTGTGTTTGTTTCATGAGGACTGAGTTCAGACTTACACAATATTGGGATTTCACTACCAACTCAGTGACACCGAAATTTATGGACTTGTCTCTGGTAGATCATCCCCCCACCCCCATCCCAAAAGGGTGTTTATTTCTCAAAGATGGTGATCGTGTACTTATTTGGCAATGACGGTGTAATTTCACCTCAGTGTTCCCAAAAATGATTTATTCAACACCAATATCGGTCATTTTCTTATTATCTTTACCTGTCCTTCATACCCACCCCTATCCTAGGGAGGCTGGGGGTATATTATCTGTAATGTGGACTGATTGTGAACTTAGAAAGCATCTGGAATGTCCTTATCCATTCCAATGCCACCAAAACATATGGTTTTGAATCAAATATCGGACTTTTCCATTATTTTTACATGTCATTCTCATCTCATCCCCTCCCTAGGGATGCAAGGGATGTCTTACCCCCATTTTACTTGTGATATAGCCAGTCATCTATTTATCAAGTTTGGATGAAATTGCTCCAGGCACTCTTAGTTATGATGGGATGTATACATAAAACATTCCAACCCGCATTTCATCCCCATATCACCCTAGGGGTGGATTTTTCTTAAATTGTTTCTTAGCGGATGTCTACTCCTTAAAAAAAACCCATCTGCCAAATTTCCCCACATCATTCTCATCCCAAACAAAACTGCCAAGATGTTTAGAATGAGAATGGTGTTAAGTCAGTCGAATTTATGTTGATGTAAACATGTGTTGCAAAGTGGAGGTTTTAGTGCTATAATTTGGTTTATTACATACTAATGGTGGTATGAAGTCCTACATATTTGACATTGTGACAGTAAATAGATATGAAACTGAAGTAATCTTGTTTTTAGAACTGAAAAGTCAGAAAAATACTTCTATTTTGATGTTATGCCAAGATAAGGATTGACAATGTTTTTTATTTAAAAAAAGGTCTTTTTATTTATAAAAATATTTATGTTAATTGTGAAAAGTTATGCTTATAAATCCAGGTGTCATTCAATAACTATAAAAATGAGTAGGCATTAGCAGAAAACTTATAATAGGTTACAATTTCCCAGTGAATAACTCTGTTGAATCAAACGGCGATGTAGTAAGGAATCCAGACTACCACACCGATGACAGGCTTACACCTTTTGAACAAAGACTCAACCTTATGGTAAGAAGAAATAGATTACTTTCTAGTACACCAGTCAAGTGCTCAGTCCAATGAAAATAATGGTTTCATCGATCCGCAATATAAAGTTAAAACTAGAAAAAGGCAAAGGAAACCTGAATGCCATAAAAAAGCATTGCTAAAAACCTGAGGAATTCTAGGGAGAGATATATAATAAATAAATGACCTCACAACTGCAAAGAAAACATTCTACGATGTCCACTGTAACTTTAAAATGGTGCTTCATGAAAAAGTAAGAACCAAAGAGTGACAATTCAGCTCTCAATCTTTCTGGAAATTGATTGTATTAAACTGCAAATATAAGTATTTTGCCTTTTATAAAGAAATGATATTAAACACAGAAGCCACGTAAAGAGGGTGAAATTTAAAGGGTGGAGCAAATAAATACTACTTATAATATAATGTCAAATCAAGGAACGTCAGTAGCAGTATACAAACACATTTTTTAGTACATTTTGTGTGTCAGATGATATATTGATATAAGGCAGTAAATGCACAGAAATGGTAAATTTAAAGGAAATATTTGAAATATTTTTTTAAAATAACGAGTTTTATTTGAGCACTTTTACATTTCTATGCTGACTAATCCATACGTATATATGTGCATTTTTGGATTTAGACAAGTATAATATACATGTATGAATATATTCCAACAAATATTTACACATATATGAGTGTATATTATGTATACTGCTAGAAAAGCTTCAAAAATACGTTTTTGTTGTGTGTGTGTGTGCATAAATACATACATGCAAAAATTTACATCCAAATACAAGGTAGTTCATGTTCAAATACTTACATAACCATATTTAGCGTTTTACTGCATTTTTCTTAAAATGCTATTTTCTGATATTTTCGCAAAAATACCTTCAAGAAGAATTATGAAAAAAGGTCTCAACTTTGAGCGCTCATATCTCAAGTACGCCTGATGAAAAAATTACTTATAATTTATAAGGCAAATTGAAAGTATAAGAAGTTAACAAGTTGAAAGTAAAAGATGTAGCTGACTAAATTTGTTGCAAGAGTAGTTCTGTTCCTGAACTCCCGCATTATATCCAGGCGAAGGGGATAGCTGTGGCACTCAAGCATTTACTCCCAACCTTCTTCCAAGTGAAGACCTTAATCAAGATTAAGGTCTCTACTTCTATGCTGCTCACAGTTGCCCACAGCATTCATTGAAGGATAAATCGCTGGCCACCAAAATTAGAATATTTAATAAACTTAACAGGAGAGCAAACTGTCAACAAGTGTTTTGTATTGTTCAATTTATGTTTTTATTGCAGTAAAGAAGCCAGCGATACTTTCAATGAAGTAAGAAACAAAATGTGTAATGTTTGGTTTTAATACCCCCAAAAACAAGGCAAATTAAACCAAGACTACATTCACTCATACTCACTTCACCACCAAAAAAAATCCAGTTCACCCAATGCCAGTAATACCCTATACATATAGCAAAATACCAGAGGATGGTCATAATACTTAAGTTATTGGAGGAACTAAAAAGAAACAAAAAGAGCTTAGCATAATTTATTTAAAAATGGCTCAAGAGAAAATCTGATGGATTGTTGTACTATAAAATCGTAATGTACATGTACTTCACATTATTTTACTTGTTAATGCTGTATTATGAGAGTCTGTATTGCATTATTTAGTTTTTTCTGTTCTATTTCTAAGGATATCATTACATTCATTTAATTTTCAACAATTGCTTTTGTTTATTTTTTTGCTAGGTACCATCAACAGGAAGGTCATCAGGGAACAAAGGAAGTGTTACTACACTATTATGAAAGCATGCTTGCACAGTTGCTTTTTCAATTTGAAAAATGTATAATAAGTCGAACTCATCAGCCAAGATGAGACACCAAAATCAGCTATTCTTGCTTATGGTGCATTTTACTTTGTACACATTTGTAGATAAAATTGCATTGTTGTTTTTAGTCTGAAAATAAGACAACTGTATTTTATATGTGTTATTTGCTTTATAAGAAATTGTAATGTATTGTGTATTATAATATTAATATTGACACAGAAATTGATGTGCCTTTTCAACACAAACACTGATTGCTGCATTTACTAATTCTATTTTTGGAATGGTGCATTTAAATTGCATTGTAAATATCAAGTTGTGATATCAGTTAAGTCAGCATTTTTAACATTTCTATTTTATCATGTGCTTATTGATACGTTTTACATAAAGAAATATTATTACAGTATAGAAGCAGGTAATATAAAATAATTCAAATCTATTCTCTGGTGTGATATGCTTGTGTTTTGTTATAGTGATGTAGGTATAATTTTCATGGAATCTTAAACGCAGAGATATTTTAAGTAATGATAAGAAATGAACTTTTTATTTCAATTCTAATTTTTTATACATATTTTGATCAACTTTTTCACTGAAAATTTAATTTTAAAAGTGAACAATCAAATAAATGTTTAATTTTTTTACCAATGTGCTTCCAGCTCAAATCAATATACTATATATATTTTATAGAAAACTAAACTTTTATTGAATGCTGTCTAAAAGATTTTAGAAATATTAATCAAAATTTGTTACCTTACTATCTATATATATGCTATGTCTAGACATAGATAATTCAAGTAATATTTGTATAGAAAGTAGAAACAGGAGCCAATTGTTCATGTAATTCAGATTTTGCTCATTAAAAATGAAGAATAATTATTTTTCATATCATGAATTAATAGTCATAGCTATTTTCAAATGGAGTACATGGTCCAAAATTCAGCAGGCAAATTCTAAAAGAATTGAAAAGTAAAGTTCTGATCAAGAAGTATGTTACAGAGAAAATAAGGTAGTTTATAAAATAAAATTTCATTATCTGGCAAAATTAAAGTTTTTTTTGTATTTCTGAATAAGTGTTGGGTCTGTTACCCGACTCTCCTATTAGTACATATTTACACAGATGGAGTATTTAATGTTACCTTTTCAATAGTTTTGTCTCCTCCTCCTTTCAATGAAGACACGAATAAGGGTAAACAGATTCCGTGATATGAGTAGAATAATTTACTGAGCAAGATCTTTCTATCATAGTTATCTGAGAATATTTATCTGCTGAGCTTTCCTTGTCTAATAATAAAAGTTTCTGACTATTGATGTGACCAAATATTCTTCTCCTATGACAAATAAAAAGTTTATCTTGACCAAAGAATGAAGTGTAGAAACATAATTCAGCTGTTTCATAGGGGAAGTAATACCAAAAAATACAGCGTATTTATTCAATCTTAAATAAAGATTTGTTGCATTTTTTCTCTCATCTTAAAAATACACATTTCAGTACTATTTTCGAGGGCAGGCATACCCAGCCAGGGTAATCAGAACTCAGACCAATCACAGAACTCACCCAATTCCTCCATTTTTCTGCTTATGAATTCATTTTATGTTTCTTTTTATAAAATTAGATTTTATAAAACTAAAATATGATTCACCTTTATTGTAATTTAATATTTTATAATTTATATTCTATCAGTGCTTCTCTGACTTATACTGTTGCAAATTTCTTCAATATCCCCATATTTACTTTTGCATTGTGCCTGCATTTAATGTAGTAAAAGAAATCTAGCAATGACAAAATATTGAATCTTTTATTTCATGTTTGCATTAATACTATCATTATTAAATTAGCTCTCCCCCAATAATTAAGTTTCATTAAAACATCTCAATGATAGAAGTGTAAATGGTACCATTGAGACTCTTAAATGTCTCACTATGTTATGTCTTCGAGAATTAATAAAAAGTACTGAACAGTATTTTTATAGGAATTTTATGAAATTAATATTTACTGTTTAACTTAACTTTGAAAAGATGAGAGGAAAAGAAAATATCTTTTATTTCCCCAATTCTTTAACTATAGCTGTTTAAATGTATTTTGCATTTACTTTGATTTATGCTAATGAATGTATAATGTTATTCATGGACCAACTAATATATTTATTGAATTTTCATACCAAGTATATATTTGTAATTTATATTATTCAAATGGTTGCTATTTAAACATTCTAATTAAATGCTATATAATATATTTTCTACTACTATGTCAATGCAAAATAAAGACTTCATATGTGAGCACACAGTAAAATATTGAATTCTTGTATGTTTATGAACTGTTATTAGATTTCTCATATTACATTTTCATGTCTAGTTATTTCATGTATAGAAAACATTATGAAAATACACACAATTTGAAAAATCATTGTTAAGAATATACATGCACAATGTCAATTTGCAAAACTTTCTAATGGTCCTATTTCCACAGGATCTATTGGAACAAATACAGTTAGTATTTTCTAGCTTTACAATTTTAAATCATTTCTAATATTCAAAACTTCAAATATAAATTATAATAAAATAACATGTAATGTTTGCTATTTTCATTAAATAATTTTTTTCTTTGTGAACAATTTTTTGTCGTTGAAAAGCTTAATTTACAGTATCACAACAAAGTCAAATGTGAGACTACAAAAAAAAAAAAAAAAGCACAATTGTAGTTGACAACTTACTTTCTTAATGCATAAGAAAGTTATATGTCATACCTGATGTATGTCTAAACTGAAACTTGCATCTAATATTCAATATGCGCTCAAAACTTCATAATGTTGTTTGCTTTTATGACCAATACCAATTAAAATTTGATTAAACCTTAAGTATGTTTGTTAAGTAATGTACATCTAGTACCATAGTAGTATATAAGCAATTTCATAATAACAAAATTTAAGACAATATTAATACTTTAATAAACAATTGATCTAATGTATCTAGTCATCAAAGGATCCAAATATAGTGAAATGATAATGTAAGTTTTTAATTTCTTTTTGAAAACAATATGCCTATTTCAATGTTTTCTCTGACAATATTGTTTAGAATAAAATGAAAATGTACTTATTTCACCTTCTAAACTTAATTATATTCAATTTGAATATTCACTTGTATGAGAAAGTCATCTTCCGGGGATATTTGAGTTGAGAATAAAAGCATAAATTATGATCTAGACATAAAAGATTAGCATATTTTCCAGCATTTATATTAAAACCACATAACATAAAAAACAAGATTAAATATTCCATACTGCAAACAAAATTTAATCTAAAATTTTCCATTATCAAATCTTCTACATTTATTTACAGTTGAGAAATTTCTGATAATTTCTAGATTCACATCCTATGTATCTTAGGAAAATTACAGTATTATTATATTTTACTCTACACTCATTTGTCTGAAATATATAAAGTAAGAAATAATTCAAGATGCATCACAGTTTTGTTCAACATGATCGAAAAATCATAAAACTGCACTATAGTCAGATTTAATTTTTGCGTAATATTTCTCATTTCATTTAAAATTGTCAAAATGTTGGGGAAAATAAAAGTTTTCTTTTGAATTATTTATAAATTATTGTCTTAAGTTATTTTAATTTTATTGAGGAATACACAGATTAGGTGGTTTTTCAGATGTAATCATGAAGCTAGATAATTGGACATTTATAGTATTTTTTTTAAATTTCTAACTTAACACAAGCTATTATCAAACTAAATAGCAAGTGAGCTAACAAACTATACAAGATAAAACAAGGTAACACCCAAAATGATATATAATTATATTTCTTTTGAAAACAGTTCATATAAAAAGTATAATGGAAAAATCAGTTTCAATTACTCATATATTCAATTACAATTAAGCATATAACCATCAAAATAACAAATGCATGCTTTGTTCTCCAATCATAAAAATATAAAAAAAATAAAAAAATTCTCCTCTCATAAAAAAAAGGAAGCAGTGACAACTTGTCAGGTGAACTATGTGAAGGGCTGATGAAGGGCTCCTTCACCTAAATAAGAGAACATCGATGAAAAAATAGTGTTCATGTTGCAAAGTGTACATTTTTTCATTTATTTAGTCTTGAAGTGTATAATGATATGAGTATGCATGAGTAAATAGAATTGCTAGTAAAAATTAAACTGCCCCTATACCTGTTGATTTTGTAATGGGAAGCCACTGAAAGGAAGTAAATATTTACAGTAATTAGCGTTTTGAGTCTTCAAATATAAACAAAAAGCCTATCTAGTTACACTGATGACTAACCCTATGTAATCTAATACACAAATGTTCTACAAGCATTCGTACATGGGACCAGTTAAATATGATTTTCAAGGAAAAATATATATATTTATTTATATTAAAATATTTGTAATAACTACTTTATTAAAATATTTTGTTTATATTTACAACTTATTTTATATGAAAATATTATTTTACATGTAAGAAAATAATTTTTTGGTGATGTGTAATTCATGAATTTCTTTAAAATATAGATATATGATCTGCGTTATAACAAGTCTTTTTACTTGTTTCAGGTTCCTTCCTTTCTCTTTCCTGACCTTCCTTGGTTCTTTTCGATCCTGACGCTATTGGGGCTAGGGTATCATTCATTTTCCTCCCAGGGGACTTACATCTAGTAAGTACATGTTTGGCAAACACAGGGCCATGAGCTGAGTCTGGTATTACTTCCACTTACTAGTGTAGGCTATTTCCTTTCTCTTTCCTGACCGTCCTTGGTCACCTCTTGTTCTTTTCGATCCCGACGCTATTAGGGCTAGGGTACAGAATTTTAGGGCTCTAATGGCCTCCATGTCAACAAGCCGTAAAGGCCACCCCCCCCAAAAAAAAAAACAAAAAAAACAAAACAACAACAACAAACAAAAACAAACCTTTATTCCAAATTGCTATGCTATGCTATGCTATGCACAACTATAGAAATAGCATTGAATTCTATCTTACACACTCCTTTTCCCTTTTCTTGTATTTTTTCTTAGGTACATTATCTCACTTGCAAAAAGCAGAAAAATTGTGTAAAATCAATAACTAGCAAGTTTCACATTCCTGTAACCATCCTTAGTTCCCCACCAACTGCAATCTCATAAAGTTTGCAAGTTGGCAATTTGTTAGATTACCTTCACAGCAACCCAATCTTCTCTCAAGGTTTGCACTTCCATAATGTCTGTGGACTGAGATCAAGAAGGAAAGTCCTTTTAGACAAATGCCGTTGGCAAATATAATATTAGATGGAAAGGATTGACAAAAAGAAATTCATCTAAAGAAATAAATACTTCTGTAGATATAAAAATAACTATTTCACTTATACTACAATATCAGCCATACCTTTTTCAAAAAATTAACAATTTTTCAATTGATTGAGAATCAAGAAGTTTAGTAGTATACTTTTCATAAAGTTGTTCAGATGGGTACAAATCATTTTTCAACAATTTGAAAAGAGTATTTTCAAAAAAATGGTCCCACTCACTGTAGGACATGAAAGGGTTCTGAAAAAGAATTGACATATTAGAACAATTAGAAAGAATTTTTCAATGCAAACTTTGGTGGATCTCAGTGCATAATATTTCAATATGTTCAACAATTCACATTCATTTGATTACATGCCAAAAACAGTCTTCTACCACCTCCTCTGGTTCTGTGTTTGATCAATAGAGAGCAGGTAAGAATATTGGAATTGTGAAAACTTGAAATCTCTAAAAAAATAATATTATTATTTTTATTTAAATTTACATGGATTATTACTCAGCTTGTATGAATAAGGATTAATCTTAGTTTCTATTTTAAAATATTTGTAGTTCTTTTCAGCCTTTTTCAGAAACATGCTAAAATAGTATGTTGTTGTCATTGTTCATTTAATATGGATGGGAACCAGGCAAGGAAAGGAATGACAAAAATATTTTGAAATAGAAGTATATCTGTTTAAAATAAATGTCAAAATCACAGTTCAAAGTACTGTATCAAATAATATTGCACACAAAAAGTTACATTTGTATTAAATTGTTATAACATCAAATGATACTGGAATGTTTTAGGAACAATTTCATATGCAAACAATGAAGCAACAATCCAAGTACTTAAATGCGTTATGAATGCAAAAAATAAATTATAGTATGATTTATAGTTGTTTTATTTATTCATGCAACTAACAAAACATAATTTTTGTAGAGCAATAAATATATCATCCAACCAAGAATGTTCATATTCTTTAAATTACCTCAATTTGTACTCAACCCTGGCATGGTTGTGAACATTAATTATGTAGCCCCATCCTGGCCCGGGTTCTTCTCCAATTTTCCTTCAGGTAGAGGCGGATTTTTTATAAAGATTCGCTGGGCTCTTGCCTAGAGACGGCATCAACTGATATAATTATTTGCGAATTTAGTGTTATTTAATAGTTACGAATTATCAACAATACTTTCCAAATGATTCATAGCTTGATAGTACTACGTACTTGTGAAATGACTTCTGTGTTTTATTGAATACAATATTTATTAATACTATAACTCGCATCGAACTATTTTTTATTGTTAGGTGTATGTTGAAATGTTAAATCTGCCTCTGCCTTAGGGTCCTTGATCAGAATTGATGGGATGGTCCCTTGCTTGCTTCCAGAGAGTAAATTAGTTTATTGTCCTCCATGTGGTCATATGCACTGTAACTGCTTTCTTGACGAAGTTTATTTATATATTTATTAGGTTTCTGAATCTAATTCTGCTCATGCCATATGTGGTATGAATGTTCAGTTCACCTTCTTGAAAAACAAAACTTTCTTGCATTCCCTAAGAGCCACTCTACTTGCATGGAATTAAAAATTCTATGCTCTCTGGCGTAGATACATACATACCAAATATGAAATCAAGTAGAATTATACACATGAAATCAACTTATTTCCTACTTTACGCATGCAGGGCACAAGATGATAATAATAATAAATTTATTGTCAAAAAACAGTACAAACTGCGTATGACCACGTGGAGGAAAAAAAAAACTAATTTACTCTCCGGAAGCAAGCAAGGGACCATCCCATCAATTCCGATCAAGGGCCCTAAGGCAGAGGCGGATTCAAAAAATTCAGCAAAAATTCCTAGATAAGATAAAAAGTTAGCTGCGAGTTATAATACTAATAGAATGTCAATATGTTTGTAATTTTAAGCAAAAAATTACATGTAAGTTATTATCGAACTATAGATTATTCTGAGTATAGTGCTTAAAAATTGAAATAACACTAAATTCACGATTTATTGTTACAATAGACCCGCCCCTAGACAAAGCCTAGAGAACCTGTATGATAAATCCGCCTCTACCCGAAGGAAAACCGGAGAAAAACCCGGGCCAGGATGGGGCTACAGAATTTATGTACACAAACGTGCCAATGTTGAGTACACATAAAACTAAATTAATATGAGCCATAAGACAACACAATCATGCAAGAAAATAGTTTTTGAAATTGTTATAAGTTGTTTAAAAAGTACTACAGCAATGGCGTGATAAAGCACAAGACGAATTTAACTTTTGTTAAAATCAATAAATTCTTTTACAGTGTAGAAGCACTGGTGCAGGAGGTAGTTTTTAACCGCGGATTTGAAGATATTCAATTTCATAATATCTTTTATATTCTTGGGCAGGGAATTATATAGAACGATTCCCGAATGGTATGGTCCCTTTTGGCAAAGAGTGGTTGACACTCTAGGGCGATGAATATTACTACTATTGCGTGTATAGTGTTCGTGAACGAGACTGTTTCGTATAAAGCAAGGGTGGTGCTTCAGTAATTCGGTCTTAACAAACACGACCGTTTCATAAATATAAATGCAGGGAAGTGTTAAGATATTTAATTCCTTGAATAAAGGTTTACAAGAGTTTCGGGGGTGAGATTTACAAATTATCCGAACTATCCTCTTCTGAATTCTGAAAGTTTGAATACTCTGACCGGAATTACCCCAGAAGGTAATGCCGTAACGTAAATGGGAGTAAACGTTTGCAAAATATACGCAACGGGAAATACGTGGACTAACTGCGTTAACTAAGATTCGGAATGCGTAACACAATTTGCTTAATTGGGAATTAAGATTGTCAATGTGACAATTCCATTTGAGGTTGTCTTGAATATGGAGACCTAAGAATTTTGTATTTGTAACAGTTTTTAATTGTGTTCCGTTTAAAGAAAGAGAAACCTGGGGTAAAGATTTTGTGATACTATTGTGAAATGACATAGACACTGTTTTGTCAGTGTTTACAATGAGACGATTTGCATGGAACCAAGTCGAAAGGTTAGACAAAACTTTTTGAGCATTGGCGTGTTTACATAGTAAATTAGTGTCATCAGCAAAAAGAACCATTTTGCAATCTGATGTGGATGATGATCTTGATCATCCATTTAAACCGTATGGCAAATATTAATATTGTAAATATTAATATGGTTCTAGGTTCTATAATATGTTTTAGAACATATCATTAACATTCAAGCTTGCTGCAGCTCATCCACCTTAATTGCCTGACAACAGTTCATCCTATCTCAAAGTTATGTAATTCACTTGTATGCACCAGAACACTGATGCAATGATGGAAAAAAAATCATATGGTTAGCTCTCAGATTATAATCAGTAAAATCGAGATAACTACACTTAAGACCTAAATTTCAATCAGAAATAACAAGATAAAAAATACCCCATGAGCCAACAACCTGGCAATATTAGTGTTGTTTACTTTTGTTATTTCTAAATATTAAATTATATGAGTATATAAAAAATCAGTAAACCGGGTATGCATATGAGAAAAAATACTATACTTACATCTAATGATGGGAGGGTGGCATAATATTTAGCAACCTCTTGACATACACCATCAATACATGAATATTCTGAGTCCCAGGCTACATTGGTAGCTAGACCAAGAACCAAAAGAGGTAGTTGTTGTTTCGATGGTAGAAAACCATCTGTAATGAAAGCAGGTTAAGATTTGATATAGAATACATCAATGTAAACTCTTTTCTATAGTCATCTAATTAAGATAAAACAAAAACTCACCCAATAGCAATGGTATTCCAGTCAAGTTCGCATCACCATCAATAACGATAGAAAAGTAATCCTTCAAAAGTGAAGAAGCCTCCATTAATCTGCTTATAAGTAATTTAACATCTATTTTGCTTGGTTGCCTACGCAAGGCTTCCCTCAAAAGGAAATTCAATTTTAAAGGTTCCTATTGAACAATAAGTTCATTCAATAGTGAATATAAAGTTTCTCAACAAACTTGAATGAGACAGTCCAAAATACAGAAGTTAAAAGCATGCAAAATGCATATGATCATACAGTTTACTAATTACACCAAACTAAAATATAAAAATTCTGTATAGTAAATAGAAATTCAAAACTCACAGAGAATTTCAGAGTACAATGCATCCTGAATTTATCCAACATCAGCTGATAAAAGTATTCTTCACTGTAAAAGAATACAGCATTAAAAATACATTAGAATATGGTCGAAGGAAGTTAGAAAAGATAACATCATTCCTCAGTTAAAGCAAGAAAAGGAAATGTTGGGCAATGAATTTTTACATTTTTTGTGACTGCTGTGTGTAACTAGTTCCTTTAGCCCCAAAATGAAGGAAACTTTATGGTATAATGATAAGAGGGATGTTAAAATATTCTTACATTCTTAATGTATACAATTATTATTATTACAATGTATTTTTTCTTTAACTTACTTTCTCCACCCCCATAAATAAACTCATCACAAAACAGAGCTATCCATACCCTCCTCCTGTCATACCTGCTGAAACAAAGCTCAAGTGATCCGTGACATGAATTAAATAAAGTTCTTAGTTGTAACGCAACTCTTAAAAACATACGGTATGATCAGTAATATCCCAAATTTCCAAGAACTGGTTCTCTAAAGGCAAGTGATATTTAGGAACCTAATCTGTTTTTGCTTTTGCACTTAAAAATTTTGAATTTTATTAATGAAAACAAAACTATTGCGAATTATTACTTGCATAATAATTTTTAATCACTCAAATTTCATTGCGCATATCGCATGTTCCCAGCACAATGAGGATGCATTCAAATGCTATGTTTTCTATCACATTGTAGAATTATTCTAAGAAAAGTATTTTGAACCCAATCTGTTCAAAGAGAATTATATCACATTACATCAGATATAACAAAAAATACAAATAATATCCTTGATTATAGTTAAAAACAATAAGTAATTTGCAAATTCAACTCCTTTTCTGGAGAAAAACAAACAAAATTTATTTGCATACAATTTATCAACCGGTTTGCTAATTTCCTTTTAATTTTAAGAAATGATTTACGCAAAACTGAGTAAACCAGTTGGTTATCTTCACTGGGTACGAACACAGTCCAACCACATACAAGAGAGAACATATACACATATAAGAACTTTTATCAATTTCTTAATACCATTAAGGAGGATACAGTGCAAGGGTCCACATTAACAAAACACAGAAGTTTACTTTACATTCACAACTGTCAATAAAAATACCTTTTACCCATCCTTTCACATTAAGAATTCAAACATCCTTTTCCAGCATTGACAGTCTCTATTGGGTCACCTAGACTAAAGAACATTTTTATTGGTTATCCAGAGCAAACACTTTAAAGAGGGAAGAAAAGTATAACATATAAAAAAACAAAATCTCTGATTGAAAAAATTAATCGGGACCACTGGAACAATAAATCAGGAAGGTTTCCATTTTATAGGAAAAACAACCTGTCATTTCTAGGAAGAATTATTTCACAAAATTATTTTGATCAGTATTATTTTTCATGTAATTATACACAAGAAATAAAGTCATGAAATATTCATGAAATATAAGAACATACATACCAGAAAAATTTGAAGTTGCATATAAAAAATCTGTTAGCTTCTTCAATTAGGATATGCTGATACTCGATACATTTTACAAATGTTGATTGCTTCAGAATTGTCCGAAGTGTATGATCACATTTTTTCAAAACTTTGGATTTCAGTATTCCCAAACTTGATACACATTTATCATCACTGCAAGTGATGAAGAAAAGAAATTACAATGTCATAATAACAGTTACTTATTAATAATAAATGAAGTCAAATTGATTTTCCCCTTCATGTCATCAGAAACATTGAAGTTACCATTGCTATCAACCAGTGGAGGATCCAAGCGGAGGGGGTGAAGGAGCGATCGCTGCCCCCAGGAATCTGACTTGATTTTGTAAAATATATAAAGGAACACATTAACGAACTCGTTAAATATTTTTTTCACTTAATTTACAATATCTAGAGCCCTGTTCCTTGTTAACATCACACGGATTTGCATTACTTGTCACTACTTACTACTTGCAGAATTTGTATATGCAGTGCAATGTTATTCTATAAAGAAGTGAATTTCAAACAAACCATGCAAATGCCAGTACAAAACTGAAAACAAAATAAATACTTTCTCTGCCATAAATGTATTATATTTTCACTATTAATAAAATGAGATTCCCTGGAAACTATCAGGGTGGGGAGGGAGCAAAGTTGACAAAGTTTCATCCCCCCACCCCGAACACTTGCTGGATCCACCCCTGCTACCAACATGTTACCTTGAACAAATTTCACAGGAGACAGATGTTTAAATTCTAATAAAATGATGCTATACAATTACTTCATAAAAATTTTGTTTCGACTTGTATGTAAATTTTTCTTTGGTATTTCTATACCCCAAGAAACAAGTGTCAGAAATACTTTGAAAAGTAATTGATGTCTAAAAACATAGTTAATCTGAAATATTTCTCATCAAAAGCCAAGGAATGTAAGAATATAAGAAATAATCAATCAAATTCTACATCCAGACAAAAAATAGAGGCATTAATCAGTAATTTGTTAAATTGTTTCATTGACAATTCATGTCCAAGTCATACATGATGGTGGACTGAGGTGGATAATAAGAAAATAATGGGGCATTACTTGTAGGAAGAATCACGCTCAATGGTGACTGAGCACGATTTTCTCCAGCCCTATCATACACTTTGTTAGACACATGTACATTGCAAGAGGTAATTTTGAAAGTAATATTAAGATGGTTGGAGAGAAGTAGGAAGAGAATAACACTAATATTTTGTTATGAAAGATAACATACTTGCTTGAATCAAAGATTTCTTCATAACTAATGTTACATGGATTAGAAGCAAGAGAAGTGCTATTAAAAGGAGGGTAAAAATTAGAAAAAGCAGAATCTTCTAGGAAAGTTCTCGAGTTTTCAACAACAGAATTTGGAACAAAATCATTAAAGGTATTGGGTTTTTGAGTTTTCTTCTGATGTTGTTGGGTTGAATTCTTAATATTAGCTGAGCTTTTTTCATTAACCACTCCAGATGGAAGTGAAGCAGAATTCTGAGACTGAGGTTCCGATATGGAGTTACTCTGCAAATATGAATGTCATCATTACTACATTACAAAATGAATATTACAGTTGACGTTATAATAGTAGAATATGAATGATAGATAGTAATTTTAATTAAATCAGTATTAACAGTACTATCAGTATTAACAGTACTATAAAAGAAGGATTAACATTACAAAACACTGACTTTAATAATAATAATAAAAAACAATATAAATGGGAAATTGAAACTCATATTAACTTCTTTTGATTCAAATCTGAACAAGAATGTATGCTAAAAATACTGGCACTACAGATCATTGCAGATACTTGCAGAGAGCAATTATAACAATTTAACCCACTTGTGACCCTTCAACTCTACCTCCTTTATGTTATGCCTATAGAACTGGAAATACCAAACTTACTATCAAATGCACGGGAAATAACTAGCTGAAATAAAAAATTTAATACTGTATAAAAACTAGTCCATATGGGAGTGAACACCACTCTCTTTTTCAAGTGCAAAATTAAAATTTTACAGAACTAGTTGAAAGTGAATTTTGATAAATTTGCTGCAAACAGTAAGACTTACGTAAGAAAACTTGTGAACACAAAAGATTATAAAATTATAATAATTTAGTGTAACTAAATTTTAGCTCAGGCAAAGTTCTGGCATTCAAGCATTGATTAAATGGAAAAAAGTTTTTATAAACACAAAACTGATTGAGAAATAAATACAGTTTTAAAGACCGCTGGGTTAATATGGATAAGTCCCTATGAGATACTTAAAATATATTATTAATAAACTCCAATTTCAATTAAATATGTAACATTGATAAATGCATAAAATATATGAACTAACTCAACTTGTTTGGAAATTACAGCTATGTTAAGTTTTAAGTAAATTTCCACAAACATTTGAAAGTAAAACTTATTGATGCTCCTGGAATCTCTCTTCAATTTAGATACAAAGGTGGAACAAGGATCATCTTAATTCCTTTTTAACTTATCTTCATTATGATATACTACAAGCCATTGGTAACACTACTCTCAAAAATTAAAATTTTAAATCTTTGAAATTAATAAAAGGAACAGATAATACACTTGTACTTCAACTTATAAAATATAAATGTGGACTGACAATAGGTTCAGTGATAAATTAATTTAAGATATTATATTCTGACATGTTAGAAAAAATGGTACTTATTCATAAGAATGTGTCACTCATTTTCTTGAACGAAACTGAGCTTAAAATTTTTGTCATGCTTAAGAGTTAAATAAGTGATAGTCTATAATAATAATAATAATAACTTACTGAACCACATAGATCATAACAAAGATGTATGGTGAGTCATAGTACTAACAACAATAACAATAAATTTTACATATAAGAATAACAACAATATAATAATTTTGATACATATAACCATATTCATTTAACTTAGGCTAAGTAGAAGTTAATATAAAAATATAATTATTTTCTATTATTACAGAATATTAATATTTATTTAGGCTAGGGTTATTACATATCTATGGTAGGAATTCTGTTATTTTACTTTTATTTTATTAATTTATGTCAAGGTCTATATTTATGCTAAAACAGTGTAATTTAATGTTGTTAGATCTTTTCCTGCATCATGGGTCACCTTCTGCACCTATGTTTTAATGATTACCTGCAACAGATTGTATGTCTTACATTAGTTATTGTCATTGAGGAATTCTTGTACAGTATAGTAGAGTTTCTGTTGTAAGAATTGTTTGAGTTTTGTTTTGAATGTGTTCAATGTATTGATATTTTTAAGGTTTAGTGGTAACACATTATATAGTAGTATACCTGCATTATGAGTGCTTTTTAGGCTAAAGGTGGATGTTATCTGTGGTTGATGGATATTTCTGGCCTGTCTTGTGTTGTGAACATGAATAGTGGAATTAAATCTGTAGAGTGGTCCTTGTCTAGTACATCCTTTTTTTTTTTACAAAGTTAAAAGTTTCAAAAATGTACATGCATGGCAGTGGAAGTATTTTCAACTTTTCAAATTATGATTTACATGAAGAAATTTTATTAGTGTTGGTAATTATTCATATTATTCTCTTCTGTAAACTAAAAGTTTGTTTTGTTTCTGGTGCTTGTCCCTAAAATATTATGCCATATTTTAGAATGGAATGGACATTTGCATAGTATACTGTTCAAAGGGTATCTATTGTGCAATTTGCTGTTGGAACTTTGATGGCATAGTTTATTGTGCTGAGTTTCATATTCAGTGTTTCTAGGTGACAGTTCCATTTCATGTTATCTTGTATAGTAAGTTTCAGAAACTGTGTTGTTTGTTTAAAGATGAGGTGGTTACCATTAAATTCGATGTTAGGTGTATGCTGTTTAGATGAATGAGGATTATGGAAAGAAACTATGCAAGTTTTGTCAGTGTTTATTATGAGTTTATTTTGTTGGAACCATTGATTAGGGTGGCAATAAGTTTTCAGCATTTTGGCACAGAATAAGATGTTTGTGTCATCAGCAAAAAGTACAATTTTGTGGTTTTAGATATTAATATACAGAAGAAATAGTATGGGTGGAGCCCTGTGGAATTCTGTGAGTGACATGCATGGGCTGAGACCGGTAATGTTTTATTTGATTTTCATATTGGTAGGATACTTGTACTATTTGCTGTCTTTCAGATAAATATGACTTTATCCAGTTGTATCCTATTCCCCGAATTCCATAATTTTCTAGTTTACTGAGGAGAATTTTATGATTAATTATATCAAAAGCTTTCATGAGATCTAAGAATAATCCAACAGGGATTTCTTTCTGCTCAAGTGCAATCAAAATTTCATTGAGAAAAGCAAATAGAGCGGTTTCAGTTGATCTTTTTTCTCTAACTCCATGTTGGGTGTCTGTAATAATTTTGTTACATGTAAAGAAGCTTTTTAATCTGTTATTAAATAGTTTTTCTAGTATTTTTGAGAAACCTGTGATATTGACCTATAGTTTATTACATTATGTTTGTCTCCTTTTTTGTGTAGAGGTTTTATGATAGCAGTTTTTAAAATTTGTGGAAAGATACCTTGGGTTAAGGAGTTGTTATACAAGTGAGTTTGATTATGTACATTGCTATTTTTTTAAGACTTTGTCTGATATATCATCAATTCCAGAGGATGTTTTGTTTTTCATTCTACTAATTATCTGAAGTACTTCTTCCTCATTAGTTTCCCTGATATACTCGTACATTGTTGATGTTACATGAATATCATTTGGTAGTGGTAGAGCGTGTAGTGTGGTTGTATTTTGCTTATTTTGTAGTTGGTTGGCTATGCCTGTGAAATGCTGGTTCAGTGTATTTGCAACTTCAATGGGGTCAACTATTTTGTTATTGTCTTGTGTCAATTCTGTGTGTTATGGTTTAGGTTATGTAGCACAACTAATAACTATATCAGCTACATTCACTCAAGAAATTAGCTCCTCTATGCAAGTTTAGGACATTATAACAGGTAATATGCTTCCTGACCCAGAGGTTTTACCTGCCAGCCATTCATTTCTCAGAACTGTGTTTTTTTTAATCAGTCATTCTTGATTAGCTCTTGTTGAGTGATATATAAATGAATATGAGTCATTGCCTTTTAATTTCTTTCCACTTTTTGCTAAAAACACTGATTAGATGGACATAATTTTTAAAGTTTTAATAACAGGACTAAATAAGCAATCTATTATTTCAGTGACATATAACTTTGGATTTAGTAACCCACATTATTCTAATTACACATTTGATTTCATACGTATCAGTGATTTCATACACCACAATAATACAACAAAATATAAAAAATTGGCTATAGTTATTTTAACTCCAACCCAATATTGTTGCATTTTAATATTTGAAAAAGTGATATGTAAGTATACTGTCTATTCCCAGTATTGATTTGATTATGAGAAAATTTAAAATTATTGAATTACCAAATTCTTTAAATCCTAATTCCCAGTTCCAAAAGGTTACCTTCCAACAAAATTTCATAAAATCTGCAATGGTGAAGTTCAGAGACTATGTTGATTTTGATGGAATAACTGTTTGATACATTTCACAAAATATATCTATTTAGTCTTTACAGGACAACTTAGAAATATATGCAATATTCAACTTGATATAGATATATTCAATTACAAACAGCTTCTACCAGTATTATAACTCGCAGCTAACTTTTTATCTTATCTAGGAATTTTTGCTGAATTTTTTGAATCCGCCTCTGCCTTAGGGCCCTTGATCGGAATTGATGGGATGGTCCCTTGCTTGCTTCCGGAGAGTAAATTAGTTTTTTTTTCCCTCCACGTGGTCATACGCAGTTTGTACTGTTTTTTTGACAATAAATTTATTTATTTATATCTGCAGTATCAATGTGTCATATAATATAGGAAGTAATGCAACTGACAAATTCACTGAGAGTAAATACCAGAATGTAGTAAGCATAGCCCATGGCAACCAAGGACATACAGGCAAATGACTCTCCAAATATAGCATCTATGAAAATTGTGCTGAATTAAAATTTTATAGTAGTGTTTATAACTTTTTTAAAGAAATAAATTTCAATATTTTCAGGTATTAAGGTCATTGGTTTAACTCCTCAAGAAATAATAATACTTTTAAATACATTTATCAATACAAGAACTTATTGATGTATGCCACACAAGAGACTTTTTAAACTTACATCAGTGAACAGTGATCATTGAAATCTTAAACCACATTACAGTTAGCTTCAGAAATAGAATAATGAGTTTAGGACATGGAGAAGTAAGAATTTAAAACTACTTTAGGGGTATTAAGCTGTGTCGTCACCTTGTAAAAACCCAGAACTTTAGTTCTCAGTAGCTCCTGAGAACATTGATTACAAATGTCAACAAAACATCAAGATATAACTTAATACCTCAAAAGATTTAATACTAACAAAAAAGCCTCCATCAAAACATAGTGAAGAGTTAATGTATTCAGTGGAATCTTATTAGTTTTCACTTGAAATGATTGACAAATAAAACATCATAAATTTTGTACCTGTATTTCCCCTTGATAGGCTTTGAATGCTTCTTTCCCTTTTATTGCATGTTCAATTGCTGTAATAATTTTTGTATTAATCACATCTTCATGTAAGTAGAAAACAGTTTCCTTTGATGGATGCACATTTACATCAAGATTTTGAGGATTCATCTCCAGGCTGATATAAATAAAGGGTTTCTTTTTTTGAGGAAGATAAATGGTATACAAATCATTTATAACTTTTTTCAATCCTGAAAATATGGGGATGAATTGAAATTTTTGAAACACAATATGCTTTAGTGCATCGTACGAAGAAATAGCAATAATCATAATATTCTGACGATAATTATTTATCAGATTTGTGACAAAAATATGATAATTTCTAAAAAGAATCATAATAATATTGGCCAAAATGTGGCAAAACAGATCAAATACTTAAGTGTTACAAATACTTCCAACCTTCTGATTTCACAAAGCGGTGATTAATAAATAACAGAAACTTCATCTTAGGAGACGAAAATTTCAAATTTGTGACAGCAAGATGATACTTTAACTGCAACAATTCATCACACCCTTCCTCCTCCAACAAATTTCTAAAAAAAAAAAATAACAGAAATCTTCATTAGTATTACAAAAAAAATTACCAACAACTTACTTGATAAAAATGTCCAAAAGCTTAACCAATTTACAAATTCCTACATTTCGTATCAGTTATCATTAATTTAACTACATTACTAGAGTAACAAAACAGTATAGTACATGTCTTCTTTCTTTTGCATGAATACATTTTCAACGTTAATACAAACCTAGAAACTTCAGATCCGAAAAGGTGTTGAATATTCTTAACAATGGTTGAGTTAAGATGAGTGACAACACTAGCATCTTTAACGCCAGACTTCTGCAGCACAAAGCTCGTACATGGGTTATGCAAAGCATATCCAGTAATCACTTCTTCTATTTTCTTAAATTCTTCTGCATACTTTTGTAAAGCTTTCTCACGAAGAGGCATATTGTAGAACATATTTTCAATAGTTATAAGAGTTCCATTGTTCATGCCACATGGTTCAGGGCAACCCTTCATCATTCCTTCAATATAAGATACCCTAATAATGAATGAAATTATTAATACAATAAATGAGATTAGTATTTTCTTTTATTCATAAATACGACTTTTATCAGATAAATTATTAAAGAAAAAATTATGGAAAAAGTTAAATATAGAACAAAACAAATGTAAGGAGTAATAAATTTATTTACTCATATCCACATCTTGAATCAGCAGTCTTTGTTTTTATGGAGACACGAGATACAGCACTGATGCTGGCCATTGCCTCACCTCTGAAGCCAAATGTATTTATACTACCCAACTGATCAAATGTTTGTAGCTTACTAGTGGTATGTCTTTCACATAGCAACTCAAGATCATTTTTATTAATCCCAATACCATTGTCTTGTATTTGCAGAAACTTCATTCCCCCATTTTTTACAGTGATTTTAATGGTTGTAGCTTTTGCATCCAAACTGGTGACAATACATATTAAGTACATTACAAATCAGTAGCAAAACATAACAATACATTCTTACACTTGTGGTGATATATTTGCAAGGGTAAAATTACAGTTGGGAAGGAATTTAAAAAATTGGGGTAAAGGTTCAGAAATTGGCCGTATTTTTATTTAAATCACCTTTATGACTAGATCTTCTAAAAATAGCAAAGTTCTTTTCAATAGGAATACAGTGATCTAAGGAATACAAGAGACTCACAGTGGAGTCAGTGAAAGGAAAAAATATAATATTGTGAAACCAAACTTTTATAATTTTAATCATTTCATTATACATGCTGAAACATTCTGACATTTTAAAACAAATAAGACAAACAAAAATATTCATGTTTTTTAAGAATGGAAAGAAGCTACCGCATTTCAATTAAACAATAATAGACAATAATTAAACAATAAGTGAAATAGAGTGGAGTTTGATAGTCAGTTTAATGTATTCTTATAGTGTAGGCCTATACTAATTCCAATGAAGTAAAACAAAATACATTGTTTGAAACTGAATCACTTGTATCACTGACTATTATTTGTATAACATATATTAGAAGAATATATGCGCTATTACAATTAAATTACTATGGTTTCAAAGTACGGTAACCCAAACTTCAGGATCATCTTCACACGAAACATAAGAAAACAAACAAGATTTTTCCAAAATTTATATACAATAATCATTAAAGTATATACTATGGTAAATATTTAAACTGAATCAAATTTGATAAAAAAATTTAATCAAATCTGAAAATAAATGATATTTTGTAACTTTGCCAATTTCTCAATTGATTTTATGGTAACCAAAATTAAACAAACTAGTGTGTTAGTAAATTACACATCTAATTTATTTTTATTTTTACATTGTATTTGTAAAAGAGAAATGTAGCATGCTATTGAAGCTTATCTACATGGAGCAATAGGAGTTAGGAGTTGGTTGATAGGTCATTGTTAGTAGGTGGGCTGGCAACTTGGTCCATGTGGAAGGGTTAGTAGAAGTAGTTAGTAATAGTTAGAGTTATTGATACTAGGAAGAGCTGGACAGAGGAGGGAAGGTTTGCTTTTCAGTAGCAATCATTCATAGCTATATGAACTGGGAAATTAATGTGAAAAGCTACAAATTTTCTGGCCCCATCAGGAATATAACCCAGGATGACTTGGTGATGAGCAACAACACTACCACCTGCGCCACTGCTGGGGCTATACCTGTCACATTTAATTGTATCTTTGAGGGAAATATCAAAGAATTCTAAACAAATCATTCACATACTATGTGTCAATCAATTAAGACAATCAATTAAGTCTCAAAGAGCCACTTGACAGAGAAGGTTGAAATTCAACCTTCCAGAATGTTCTAATTGTATATTTTAATGTGATTTAAAAGTGAAAATGTAACTGTTAATTTGTATACAAATCAAGCCCTGATGAGGAGGCCAACAACCTCGAAACATAGGCAAAATTGTAACAACTTTAATAAATGAAGATTTATGAAAAAGTAATTCTGTAAGTTTATTGATTGCCTATAATTAAAATACATAATATGTGAATGTTTTATTTAGAATAGAAGATATAAAGACAATCGAAATTTAGTTATTGTGAAATATCAAAGAATGTCTCACAAATACTACCTATTCTCAATTAACTCCTTTACAGCACTTGCAGGTCTCAAAATACATTCACCAGCTGCTAATCTTCTCACTACATCTGGAGCCAGTCTCAAAATGGAAAGATTTTTATGATTACTCATGTTCCAAATAATTCGCTATCAAATCCTCATAAATAGTTTTAGGAACTCGACACTTTTAACACTCGCGAATACTGAAAACACTCAAACACATTGGCGGCTCCGTGATTGCAAGTCTGACACTCAATGTTGCCAACGACTTCATGTGAAATTCCCTGTTCTGCAATATCTCACAAAAATGAAATCTCTTTAAAATACCTGGATATTCTGGATAATTAGAAACAATAGAAACCCTCTGAGGGATACTAGTTTTACACAATATGTTGAAACCATTTTAACGACAGCTACCATTCAAGTGATCAATTATGAGGTAGCTTTCTTACTCACATGGCATCTGGTGGTAATCAGAGGAACAATGCCAAGACGATCACAGCAGAGACGGGCTTTCGTCCCACCTCCCCTTCTTCCACCATGGACAAACAAATAATGCGAAATGCGAGTCTGTCTGTTTACTATGGTTTACTAACTAATTACGAATAACCTCTGAAGCAATCGTAATGAAATTTGCTAGGATACAGTTAAAATGTTCAGGAAGAACATAAGCTAACATTTATTTTTTTAATGTGTGAAAACAAAGATAGATAATGATTTTGACGATAAATATCGATGAAATCGGGAAAAAAAGAGAAGTATATTGGCCAACTTCTCTATTTTTAGAATATTTTTCTTTTTTATGGTACAATGTATTGGACAACTGTTTTCTTTTCTCTCATCTTTGTATTTAGATATTTGTGGAATTCAGGAGGGTTTTTAGTGGTTAGGGTCGAGATATTCGGCGAGTCCCACACACGGGGAAGAGTCACTACGGCTCTTCTCTATGGTGCGAAACTGCATTTTCCCCCACCTGCATGGGCTCTAATGACCTTGCTGTTGACGAGCCCTTAAAGCCCCACAAAAAAACAGAAGGTTGTTTTGTTGATCATGTGCCATACTGTCGTTTCGTTCGTTCCGAAGAAAAGGAGTCTAGTTCTGGGGTAGCCCAGACAGACTCTGAATATAAAGAGGAACCAATCACTCGTCGTGTGCGCTTCTCCCAGGAGATTACGGTTATCCTTCCGTACACTTGCCCATCAGAGTGCGACCAGGGTGAAGTTTCTTCTGGTGAGGAAGAGTTCTCCGAGTCAATCTCGGGGAGCGATGACGACTCATCACTCACTTTCGTTGAAGGGAAATCGACGGCCAAGGGAAATCCTGGATTTGGACACAGGTTACGTGGTCGAAAACCTACCTGAGATCGTGAGTGACCAGGGACAACACCGTTCCTCGCTCTTACGTAGGACGACTGGTGCTCTTTATAGAGGCATTTTATATCGCCTCAGTGTTTTGTTCAGTGGCATTACATCTTGCCTCTGCTGGTGTTGCGGGTTGTGCTTCTCTCGGCCTTCTGGAGTCATCGAGGAGGATCTCGGGGACTGGACAGAAGAGACCTGTACATCCGAACCAACACCAATGGATGCATCTCCGGAGGGGGTTTACTCTGACCTTCGCACGAGTCACATCCTTGTGAAGAGACCCCCGTGCTGGAAACTGCACTACAATATCTTGTGCAGGTTCTAGCACCCGGAGGGGACAGGCTCATGTTCCGGTACCCCAAGGAGGTCCTGGCGATGCAGCTCATGGCGTCCGGAATACCATCAGATTCGGCGTGCTGCTTCGCTACACGCAGGAGGTTTTCCGGAGGAGGAGAGTGAGGTTCGACCTCAAGAACATAACCGCACACTGGGGTGACTACATTCTTGTTATGTAAATAATGTGAATTCATAAATACAAAAGAAAATTTCTTAATTCAAATCCCATTTAACTTCGAATTAATATAATAGAGAACACAATTTTTATTATAAACGATAAGATAATTACTTCAGGAATGTCTAAGAAAAATCAACCTAAAAATCCATCTCCAAAAATAGAAAATACCACTATTGTTTGGAGGAAAAATAAATTCTCAACTTACGTCATTTAAAGAAGAATTATGATTCATTCTTATGAAATAATAAATCAAACGAAATGTGTAACATACAGTTGGACCAACAGATAGAAGAAGTACAATAAAATTAAATTTACTTATACAAGTTAACAGTGTAATTCCGAAAATTAAATCCTTGGAATAAAATCCAGTTAAAAAGTATACCACGCAAAGCCTTTTTTCATAAGAAATCAACGGTTTAAGACTATCAATTCATTCTGAACACGTATTTCTTTAACATATTCATTTTTTAATATAGTTATATCGTATGAAGAATATGCATTATGGAATTATAGCAATGACTTATTTCTTTCAATTATTTATGATCAATCATTTATTTATGAATATCGACTATAAATGATCATTATATCTCTCAATCTTACTTACGTCTCGCTGCGACGTATTAGTTTACCCAGCTACTCAGATTAATCTTACACGAGCCAAGTGTGCAGAAAAATCTCTGCGCAAACTAGCGGACTTTTTAATCACACGTGATCGCTACCTCCCTCTGGAGAAAACATAGGGAAACGGCGCGCCTGCTAGATAAAGGACTCATTTTACAGAGGACTTCCCCAATTATCAACAATCCTGCACGTCGTATCACGCGTGTGCTTCCTGAGATTTCCAGATCGTCATCAGAACTGTTGTCGACTGCGCTCCGTGAAGCAGCGCAGGACGCTTCTTGCGTCCCGTCACCGACACGCCCAGCCTCGGGCACGTCACATCGTCTCCAGCGAGTTCCCCATAGAAGAGATGATGATCAAGAAGAAGAAGGGCCTCGGAAGGGCGGTCACCAGCTTAAGTAACCGTGAGGAGTGGGGGGATTGGTATGTAACTTCCCGAAAGCGCAACGAACCCTGGAACCCACCCTCATAGGGGTGGGGGATTCCATGTGGATATTTGAATGCATTGAGGAGCTCTTCATGGTAGGAGAAGGCATTGGGAAGAGAATCGTTGCACACGGCTCTACGATAATTTGTGGAGATGGTAGGGCGTTGTCTTATGCATTTAAATGCTACGAGGAAGAAGGAGGGAGGAATGCCACATGGGGGGGTGACAGAGTGCAGCTGCGTGGCCGGTCACACTCTTATGCGTCATCCCGGGTCTGACAGCATAGAACGATAAGTTATCTGGGAACGTCACCACAGAGAAGAGTCAAACAAGAGAGGGTTCTTATCTCTCGCGACTGACACCACGGAGTTCCGTCTGGCGAGTCACGATTAAAATGACACTAACTATTTAAACTATCGTATTAAACATCCGCCCTGGAAAGATATTATAAAACTCTTGCGTAATGTCAACTTTGCGTAATATTATAAACCTTTGCGTAATGTCAGCCCCGTGACAATATTTGTGTTGTCTATTGTATCAATATCTTTTTGTTGTCTTGTATATATTAGGTTTTATGTTTTGTATGTGGTTTCGGCAGTTAGTAGTCACCTGCTTCCTCGTGGCAGGGACGGTAACCCCTTTGTTGCTTGTAGCATCCCGCTGCAAGCAGCAGGGGAGGCTAAATGGTGATTTAGTTTTAAGATATATGTAGTAGTTGTGTTGTGTACTGTTGTTTTGTTTTTTGGTGGAGGTGATATGTATATTTTGTGCAAATATGTTGTAAATAGTATTATGTTGTATTTGTAAAAAGGGACTCCCTGCCATATGTGTTACGCATGGGCGCAGGGAGTCCTGATAAATTGTATGTATATATTGTATACCTCTAGTATTAGAAAATTACATGAAAAAAACTACTATAAGGTACCTGGCAGATTGTCTGTACATCAGCCAATCTCTGAGAATGTGTAAAAATAATAATAGGAAATCTTTGTCATTAGCATATTTTGAAACTAAGAAATCATTTCAATCAAGTCACGACCCTTTCAATCATTTATTTGCCCGTTTAGATAAAGATTACACTCCCCTAAAGTTATCGGACATTTTTGAACTACCGATAAATGATATCAGAATTTATTTTGCAAAATGTCTTGCTGAACCCATGTACGGACAATTCTCAAATTCTCTGCAGGATGCCAAGGAAGAATCAACTTTATGGCTGAAACACGGCCAACTCCATGTACAGACTGGAGGGTATTATGTGTGCTAAACAGGATCAAGCAATAAATAAATAAACTTTATTGTCAAAAAAGCAAAACTACGTATGACCATGTGAGAGATAAACTAAGTTGCTCTCTGGAAATCCCATCAATTCCGATCAAGGGCTCAATGGCAGTGACGGATTTTATACTTCTATGAAAAAATATATAATAAAATATGTAGTTATCCGATTATTATTCCAAAATGTATCGTAGACATAAAGTGCAGTGAAAATTCGAAATTAATAATAACTAGATATCCCAATTAGGTATTACAGAAGCGAAATTCTGTATGAGCATGTCGATGGATTATGTACGGTATGCCACACCTGCAATGAAACAATCACATTATTTCGGGTTTCCAAGTACTCACTCCTCTGGATTACACCTGCAGACATAATCAAGTGGCCAAAATAATTCACGAACATCTAGCTAAAATCTTAAACTTGGTTGAAACAGATCCCCTTTATTATAAAATTTGTTCCACCACCTATCCTGGAAAATAAAAACGTCACTTTGTACTGGGATAAGCAAATCAATACACACAGAAGAGTGCATCATAACAAACCAGACATAATATTAATAGACAAATCTAAAAGAAAAAACTTTTTATAATTAATGTAGCTGTTATTTCCACTAACAATTTAAAAATAGACAAAAAATAAAAATTTTAAAATATCAGGCACTTAAGGCAGAAATTCAAAAGATTGGAAACAAAATGAAGTAGTAATTGCTCTCCTCATAAATTTAGAAACTGGAGTCATCTGCAAAATACTGAAAGGGCATATTGCAAGATTGCCATTGACAAATATACTGCCAGAAATGCAGAAATCTGTTATATTTCAAACACGCCACCTAACAAGGAAGTTTTTCAGTCTCGACAAAGACTAAATTTTTCTTCCGACTTGGCGTATAAGCACGCCCCAACTACTTGTTTGAGCAGAGAAATAGAATTGCAGAACAAAAATAATAAATAGATTGTCAAAAAAACTGTTACAAACTGCATATGACCACGTGAGGGACAATAAACTAATTCATTCTCCGCAAGGGACCATCCCATCAATTTCGCTCAAGGGAACTAAGGCAGAGGCATATTGATAAATTTGATAGGTTCCCCATTGGGACTGCAGAGACCCAGTTCGAATATTGTTAAGAAATCACAACACAGCTGATGATCAAATAAAAAAGCATCATTCACCTAAAGATAAATGATGCGAATAGAATGTCAAAATAGAAATGCCATAATGCCAAAGAAATAAGATATTTCCCCCCTTACCATTTTTATTTTTTTCAATCCCATAAGTGCACATTTGCACTGTTGCACATCCTGTGTATAAAGAGAGCGGATCATTCTGCAAAATTCTGCAAAAATTCTGAAATGTCTCCAAACATTTTAGGAACTAAATTAAAAAGCTATTTTCTTCCACGCAGAGAGGAGAAAAATATCGGAAATAAGTTCTTAAGTAACACCTGCCTTGAGAGAGCAGGTTCTTCGAAATTTTGGGATATCATCACTGGATACGGCCTGTTTCGCAAAGGATGGTGAATAATAATGCTATTTCGAGTGAAGTGATGGTGAATGCGAAATACTCTAAATAAAAGGATGGCACAAGTTAAATAAATCAGAATCCTTTAAATAAATTTTAACAATCAGAATCCTTGAAAAATCTACATACTTTTATACATAAGATATTGACCCGGAACAAGTATGGCGGGAGTCATGTAGTCCCCAAGGGTTAGTTTATAAGAATTTAAGACAGAGAAATCATGGTGCACATTCGACATTTCAGATAGTGTAATTATGTTGTGAATCACGATAGGACAGTGATGCTGCAGTACTCTCCGAAACAGGTACATGTATGCTGGGAGCCACGTGACCCCCACGATATGAGTGATACGTTTTTAGTCATGTGCTAAGTAGATGCAAATAAAAGCTCTGCATCCATGGTTAGTTTGTGTTAACAGATGCGCACAAGCCATTACTCACCTTCCCTTCTTCCCTCCTTCAAGAGGGTGTGCAACCAAGAAGGTGACACCTCACAATGTCTTCTGTCTCATGGTATCACGGACACCCTATAGCAGAGAGCGTTGAGTCTGCTTTATATTTAAGTCTTCGCTCGCAGACCGTTTGTTTGCAAGCGCTGGTGGGAATGTAGCGTAGAAGCACCGCTCTCGCACGCTTTCGCTTAATATTTCCCTGGATATATTCATATGCATTAATATATATATATATATATATATATATATATATATATC
>NNCF01127139.1:273039-310457 GCA_002313205.1 Laupala kohalensis | reverse complement strand
TTTGTGTCTTTTGGGGGATGACGTCACTTAGACGTTAAAGTGAATGGTGTCAATTTGTGTTGTGTCTTTTGGGGGAATTCCTGTTTGTGTTAAGAGTAATAATGTTTAGTTGTGTCGTGTGGGAGAGTGTAAATTGTGTTTCACAGTATTAATAAATGTTTTGTTCATTGCTCGAACACCAGATTGTTGTGTTGTCCTTGTGAGTGGCTCCCAGAGAAATGAGTATTCAGTTCCCTCCTCTTAGTAATTAAATAAAAAAAAATTATTATTAATTTTTTTTACAACAATTAAAAATTGTTATTAAATAATAATAAAGTCACAATATATATATCCATATAGAGGAGTAATTATTATTAAGAATTTAAAAATAGAATGGTCGAACTATAATATAACAAAATAGAGTAGTGAAATAAGCACCTCCTACTTATTAAATAAATAGGGTAGTGATTAATTACCCCTAATTAATTATCGCAATGGTTTATTAATAACTCCAAAATAAAAGGAATAGAAGTCGGGCTGGGTTCGTGCCCATTCATTGAAGAAAACACACACTACTGGTATAATTACGAGCAGCGTCACAAATGAAATAGATTTTTAATCACAATATCACTACATTCTTAAAAAATTCCAATGCTACTACACACATGCACACTTACACTCCCCTAGATCCCCCCCACATTTACACGTAAAAATGACAAGATAATTTTAAGTGGGTATTAAACCCAGTCTCCTAATATTACATGACACAATGAAATACGAAATACAAATCTAATTTAGTCGGTTGGTGACTAGGAAACATCACTGTCTTTCCCGTTTAGTCAGTCTTAACGAAGCACTCGCTTTCTCTTCGTCCGAAGACGCACGGCTCGCCACTACTCTGGATGGAAGCTACTAGTCCTCGTACACTTACCTTATTTCCTAGTATGGATGACAGGTGGTGCTGCGTCTTGCGAAACTATGCGGTTACCTCGGGCTGTGGACAGGTTCGCTGAACTTGGGTATGTGCCAGCGGCTACCTGCCGAGCTTCCTCGTTGAATGACCTGGGTCGCCTTCGGTTACTGTGCTCCGGTTCCATGACCGAATTATTGTCTTTTACCTCGCCTTCCGAGTCGCGCCCTTTTTACTCGCTAATGGAACTCGTTATGGCGGAACTTTCCATAATGTGATTAATTGTTCAAAGTCACAAATAAAAATTTTATCAAGCCCATTAATAACATTCACTTGTAAACACGTTAATTACTATGAGACCGCACTATTAAATACTCAAAAGCCGAAGCGCTGGATCACTTAGCTAACTATCAGAATATTTCAAACAAGTACATTGTCGGTTGATCTGGAAACAGCATGATCCCCAACAAAAATACAGTCTGGAAGGGCTCTGAAGGAACTTTCAAAACTAGCCTCTAACAGAAGACCGACAATGTTGCCAGTAGAGCAACTATCTCAAGTTATTCGTCGTAATAAGTTCTCTAAGTAAGTGATGCTCAATGATAAGTAAAGTATTCTCGAAAAATTGTGGTATGTTCTATCCCTCCTGTAATGCTCAATGCGCACGTTTTATAGAATAAATCCCTTCTTTTCCACCCAGAATTTGGAAAACGTTCACGCACTTGGACGCGACACGTGATTTTAAGAACCAATCATTTTGTGGAAACTACTCCACGTGGAGTTCGTTTGNTATAAGAGACAGCGTATGTTCAATGTCCAACGAATCACGTCGCTCTATTTTCCAACAACTTTCTTGGCTTCCTACTGAATCCATGCCGACGCCATGTGGCTGGCTCGTCCCGAACTGTCTATTGCTCCCACGCCTCTTCTTCTATTGTTCTGGAGCCTTTCACCGGCCGCCAAAAGAACCCTTGATTCTGCAAGTCAGTATTTGTCCAGGAAGTCCCTAGTGACTTCCGCGCCTTGATAACATCCGTCTGTTGTCTGCCGCACCGCGTTGTCTTTATGTCTGCACCGCGACGCCAAACTTTGATCCATTGAAATTCGCACCCTCTTTACTCCCAAAATTTTTAGGACTTTGTTTTTCTGCATAAGGTCCTTTTTCGAAGTGTCCTAAAAGTGCTCTCTTTGAACCCTAACGTTCTTCCACCCACACCTTCGGTTCAAACTTCACAAGAGAGATCCTGGGTTAGTTCCCAAATATATCTGTTGTTACAAGGGCCGCGCTGCTTCGTGCGTATAATTGCCTCTCTAAGAATGATTCTTTATTATGTTTTTCATGTTTCCGTTGAAACTAGCGGCCTTTTATTCTCACCACGCCGGCAACTGCACCCCTCCGTCGGCCCGGTGAGTGGGTGATTGGGACGCCTCACCCCTGCTGCTCCCTTCAACGGTCAGTTTCCAAAACCTTCTAACGTCATGTTGTTAATTTGAAAATTAATGAAATTAATATTTCATGACAATGTATATATAAAGGAATGATTAATTCCTCACTTTTAATTAGGTTTATTTAATTATATGAAAAGTATAAATGTTTAGTGAGCGAGCGGAATTTTACCGCGATCCTTAGCGAAGGACAGTAGTGGAAGGGCTACAGCACAGCTGAAGGCCTGCGCGTCTTCCTTGTTCGGAGGACAGGTTATAAATCTGTCAAGTGGAATGGGTTAGCGTCCTTCATATTTACTTCTACGAGGAGCAGAAGAAAATGCTAAACAAATAACAAGTGGCATCGTCGAAATTTAAACGAGGAAGAGACGGAAAGTTTCTCAATATTTTTGGAAGAAAAGGTGTTATCGGTGACAGATGTGGGTACGTGTGCGCAGTTGCATTGAGAAGACAAAGAAAGTTACTAGGAAGGGGGAACCGAGGTTTTTTATATCAGACGAACGAGGAAGGGTCACGAGCTAAGAGAAAAATAAAGTTGGGGTGCGCGTGGCCACTAGCTCTTGGAAATGTCTGTGCGAATGGGTGACGAAAAAAGCAGACAGGCGACTGCGGGGAAAGCGTCGTAGAGCTGGAAATAAAAGAAGTATGTAAGAATCAGGTTTGACATTCCAAATATTCGGAAGCTGTCAAAATTAACTGTCATGTCCTTAATGAATTGAGAAGTAGCATCTGGTTAAAATCACTGAAGGGATGTTTTGAAAAAGACAAAGCCTTGAAAGTTAGGAAAAATCCCTATAGGTAGTCTGATGATTGGTCCGGGAACCATACACGTCACGACGAAAATCAATTATAGCGACTCCACGTGGAGTAAAATTAGCTCTATTAAGGTAAAAAAGTCATATGATTTTTGAAGGAGGAGCACGTTGGCTTGTTTCTGGGCGATAGAGTGGGGACTTGTCTACAAATTGACGAGCAGAGATGCTCCAAAAACAGAGATTCAAGACATTCGGAGATTCTAGATCATTTTTTCGAAAAGACTTCACTTCCAGGATTTTTCGAACAGATTCTAAAACTTTTTAATCAATCAGAATTCTGTCAGTAGAATTCTATCATATTTTCGATAATTTTTCGACTTAGAGATTTTTCTAGAGATGGTATTTGAAACAACGACTTTAATTTCACGATAAATTCATTATGTTTGTTAAGCTTCAACTTCGGAATTTTAATTCCGAGTACGAGTTGGAATCAACCATCAACAGTTGGTCAACTAATTAGTTCCGATACTTCAACTTTGCGAGCAGAGTTTGTTAATTAGTACGGAATTTATTATGAACTGTTCAATCGTGAAGACTCTATACCCTCGGTGAAGTAAGGCACTAATGAACTTTCACTACGCTGAACAATTACGGCGTCAATGGCCTGCTGATTCCTTCGACGGAGCCTAGGCGACTGCAAAAGCGGGTCAATGGTCGTTGGTGGTGAATGAGCCGACAGCGGAGGGGGGGAAGAAGGTCTTCATGAATGACTTGGTACTATGAGAGGGGCACCGACCTACTACCACAACCTTTTGATTTACGTCACATCATTATCAAGGTAATAACGAGCTGCGGCGCCCAGTGTTTTATGGCGTGTGGCTGCGAGAAGAACCTGTTCAACGGACATGAACTTGACCGCCCTAGCCCAGAACTATATTAGTCTCATGTTTTTGTTTAATTAAGAAGGGCGAAGAAGATAAACGTTAACTATTTATCATCTTTAATCAATGTCAAGTAAATGTTAATGGATGGTGCAATTAACTACCAGGAACTGAAGCGAAAAGAGAGAGAAATTTTGTGATGTGGGATATTGTGATTTTTGGGGGAGTATGCATGAGGCATTAGTTTATAAGCATTTAATCTTATATAAATAAATAATTAAACCAATGGTATTTTAATTGGTGTTTTCCTGTAACAAGGAACCATAATGTGTGTCCTCACTTAAGTACTGGGCCGAACCCAGCCTATAATATTAGGAATTGGTAGTGGGAGAACGAGTTAGCCGGAGCAAGTGAAATAAGGTGAGCATTACCCACTACATTAGTTTTGTTTATATATATATATATATATATATATATATATATATATATATATATATATATATATATATAATATACATACAAAGGGTACTAGGAAAGTTATGCAATACAGCATTGTTTATTTAATTTTTTAAAAGTAATTTCCGCCACATTCAATACACTTCTCCATCCTCTGAAACCAATCCTTAAACCAACTCTGTCAAGTTTCGTTAGGGAGTAAGGCAATTTCGTTGTCCCAAACCCTTAGAAGATCCTCATCACTTGATAACCGCATCCCTTTTAGCTTCATTTTCACATGCGGGAACAGTGAAAGTCGTAGGGAGCAAGGTCTGGACTGTAAGGAGGGTGCTCAAGAAGTTTCAGTCCTGTAGTTGTCAAATATTCTGTGCAAGCTTTGGCTCGGTGAGCAGGAGCCTTGTCATGATGAAGGAACCAGGTGTCCATTCTTGACTTTGGCCTCAGATTCTTCAGAGATTCAATGACAATGGGTAGGTACTGTTCAGTGTACCACTTAGCTGTGACTGTCTTCTGTTTGTCCAAAACGACACGCTCCGCAATTCCACTCGATTTGAAAAATACAGCTATCATTTTCTTCTTTACAAATAGGGATTTTCTGACAGCTACGGGTGTGTCCTCATCTTCAAAGATCCAAACTTTGTTTTTGAGTCTTTGTCGACACATCATAATAAAACGGGCACGTCTCAATTGTCACGATGCTGTTTACATACTGAGATTGTCCCTTATTAAACGTTTTCAGCATCTCCCGACACCAAGTCACAGGTCGCCACATCTGCTCTTCAGTCAGTCTATGCGGCACCCACAGACAACAAAGATTCTTCACTTGTAAATGCTCATGCAGCATGAAATGAATTGCTGGTGCATTAAGGCCTAAGGTATCCTCTATCTGCTGATAGGTCACTCGCCTCTCTTTGTCAAGCATTTCCCTCACAGCAGTAATGTTTTCTTCCGTAACTGACATTCGTGGTCTTCCCGTCCTTTTAGCATCCTTCAGAGTGAAATTTCCCCTCTGAAATTCTCTGTACCACCTGAATATAGTTGTACGATGTGGACAAACATCACCTAGTGCGACAGTCATTCCCTCTAAGCACTTATCTATGTTTAAACCACGCGCGAAGTTATACCGTAAAACTGCCCGTATCTCACTTCGTGACCACGATACCACAGCAAAAACTTAAAACTATCACTGCTAATGAACAACTGAGCGCATAGACATGGCGCTACGGCTACAGTGCAAGTATGAACACGTCTTAGCACACGGCAGCATACAGCTACCTGCGGCTCATTGTTACATCATATTGCAAANNNNTATATATATATATATATATATATATATATATATATATATATATATATATATATATACACCTTATTTTTTATATCCAACATTTTATTTCAATATTGCCACTTTCGTTCTCACTTTTAATACCACTGAATTAGTATAATTTCATAGGTGTCATTTTTTTAGATGGAACGCCGAAACATTTTCGATTTCATGTGAATTATGTTAAAATTATATTGAGTAAATCTGAAGCAGACAATAAGCTTGTTAACACGAACGCCCAAAGTAACAATTTGGCTAAAATCTCGAATTTCAAAAACATAATTTTTTTAATGTTATTTATGAAAACTACAATTGAACGTAATGCGTTTAAGTATAGGAATGTATTTACAGGCAGTTTCAAGAAGTTAATTTAAAAAATCCTGTGGAGTGATCCGCACACCTTGGTATTGTTCTTCATGGAGTCCTTGACAAAATCAAACCCTGACACAGTGATATTTAAAAAAATCATTTTTACCATCATGATGTTCTGTCTGGTATTACATTGACACGGGTTTAACATTTTTTATTATTTATTAAAAATTACTTATTGGTATAAATTCCTTTTGTTATAAGTATTCTTCACTGACTTACAAGTAATTAGCCCAATCATCCAGATATTACAGCATTGGAGGGGATTATGTTTTTTATTGTCGATGAAAACAATAAAAGTTTAAAAAAGTAAACCAACAACAGCTGATAGAATAAGATAGGCCACAGAAGAGGCTTATTTCACCTTTATTGTTGAAAACAATTTGGAAACGCACATTTTTTACAACAGATGTGGATAATTTATAAATTTATTGTCAAAAAACAGTACAAACTGCGTATGACCACGTGGAGGGAAAAAAACTAATTTACTCTCCGGAAGCAAGCAAGGGACCATCCCATCAATTCCGATCAAGGGCCCTAAGGCAGAGGCGGATTCAAAAATTTCAGCAAAAGTTCCTAGATAAGATAAAAAGTTGGCTGCGAGTTATAATACATACATAATGTCAATATGTTTGTAATTTTAAGCAAAAAATTACATGTTCAAGTTATTATCGAACTATAGATTATTCTGAGTATAGTGTTTAAAAATCATAAGAATTGATATTTTTCAAAGATCTCTGGGATCTCAATTTTTCCCGAGAGTGAGGCAAATGAGAACGAAGACTGAAATCACAGTTGTTCCTGGGGTGTAAATGAAGAGTAAATTGAGTGTATGGAAGTAATGTATGAGTAAAAATGGAAGTATGGGAAAGAGTGGTTCTGAACGCTTAACACTTCGAGTGCATTAACACCTCAGGAATTATGTAAATGTGATTTTCACGGAGTGTGAGAGAATCGTGCGAAGCGTGAAAATTTTTGCATAAGGAGACATGTTAGCCGACAATAAAAAATAAAAATCCTGATTTTCAATGACAATAAATGTACTGATGGTTATCTTCAAATACCTGTTGATTTTATCAGGTATCAGATTTTATCAGATCTTCGAACTTCTTCTGAACAACACATGCGCTTCATAATTTTGAATTAACTGTTAAAATATCAAAGTGTTGGAAGTTATTTATAAGAAAATAATTTTATTATTGAGATCCATTACAATTTTTTCGATGTTTCTGTAGAAGTGTATTGTTGGGTGGTGTAAAAGGGCACACGTAATAATTTTCATCGACGACTTATTCTTATTATATCTTTTGTCACAATCTATTTTGAGACAAAATATCATTAGCTCAAAAATGCAGTGGACAAGTATACAGAGTGATTTGTTTTTACTAGAGCTCTAAAGAGATTTAAAGAGCTTTTTTTACTCGTTTTCCCACTCTCCCTCGAAATCCGAACGGTAGTTTTATTTGTTTTCTCCTTCTTTCATGCTGACATGAACCTGCCAGATACTAGTTGTGTGAGGACACGATACCTGTTCCCACGAAAATGAGGACAACGTTGTCCGAAGAAAAAATTGCTGTGTGTTGTGTCCTCTATCATCTCGTGTTATTGAAGTGAATTCATGGTAAACTTTTATTCACAGAGACTGGTTTTCGTCTACGTATGATGTGGTTTGAGTGTTGATATGAACTGAGAGTAGTTTTTATCAGCTCAGTATGAGCATATATTGATGTAATCCTCGTAATTAATACCTAATGTAATATTTGTAATTAATACAAATAATATTATTTTTAAACCGAAGCCAACTGTCCGAATAGATACGACGAATTATCATCAATGACTTGCATCTTGCTATGGGAAACGCTGAGTAAACATCTCATATAAAAAATGACCATTCACTTGTGAAAGATGGTCGTCTTCAGTAAATTAGAATCTGTGTCTTGTACGTGCAAGGAGTATGTTCATCCTTGGACGAATTCTTGCACAGCTGCAACGGTGGGACTGGGATACAATGCCTCCAAGGAATCTTTACGCATATACGTGACAGTGTATTTGGTATGTATGAGCAAGAAATACGATAATTGTAAACGTATGTTTCCTGGGCCATTTTAATTTAATTTAATTATTCATATTAAGTTACCCAGTACCTTACGGGTTGTATATTATCAGTGATCTGGAGAAATGATTACTGGAAGGGTCGCCTGTCAAGGGTTGGTTTTCCTGTTTCTGTCTTACTGCGATGCGCGTGCGCGTCCGGCGCACCCTCGTGCTAAGAAGTGCAAAATCTTATTCACTTAAAATCGTGCTGTTTCCATTTGCCGACGTAATTTACCAGCACTTAGAAGAGTCGGGAGTGGTCAGGGCAGTTGTGGGCGTGTGCGGATATTATCCTTTACAGCTGGGACGTGGTAATTTAAAGCTATTTAGTGGTGTTTGGAATGATGATACTTGTTTTGTCGTGTTCAATGATGAGCTATAACTAATAATATAACACTGTAGTCTGAGATTCTGTGCCATGGCATTATTGAGTAAATTCACCACAGTATCTACCTCCTGCCAGGACTACTTCCACCCTCATTTTAATTCTTGCTCCAGAGCAGCTATGCATCTCAGTCTTAATTGTGGTTTTGGAGCTTTGAAAATTAACACTGTAGTTTGTGTGGTAGGTTAATTAATAAGTACGGTTTTGTCAACGAACTATTTACCTTATTACTTGTTGTTTACTCTTTCTGTTCAAGTTGGCCCTGCTAATGAAAGGTAAAATACCTGCCCGAAGAGATTTAAAAGGATTGATTTTACGAATAAGTCAATCGACAGCATTTCTTACTTGTCATGCATTTAGTTATTCGATGTTTCTATGTCTATGGAGGTGAGTTATTCTCTTATAACATTTATGATACACTTCTCAATGAAAACTTATTATTTACTATTTCTAGTTTTTAGTAACATTTTTTAGTATTTCTCCTCTTCCTAAGTTACCTATGTTTTGTATGTGGGAGAGTTGGAACAAAGTTACTAATAGTGAACGAGAGAAATAAAATGAGGTCTTCAATCACATGGACTTAAATCTTGCATTTCTTTTAATTCTTGATGTAATAAATTAATGGAAATTACATTGTGACTGATTGATTGAAGTTATTGATCTTGTATGGAAATATTGCCAGCTTATAATTGTTGACCTTTGCATTCTCAGGCAATTATTTGGAGGCTTCAATGTTTTGTCAGCCTCTTTCATTCCTGCTTTTCTAGCCAGTTATGTGTCAATATTAGTTGAAAGACCTTCAAGACGGGGATTACTTTCATTGTATGTAACAAATGTGGTACGTAGTTTTCATTTTGTTAGAAGTTTTCCACTGGGTTCATTTATGTTAAATCATTCATTCAGTAAAGTATTTTATCATTAATAATTAAGTTTACTGTTGAGATCCTTATTAATGAATTGTATCATTGCTTCAAGTTGAATTAACTTTGAAACAAAAAAGAATTATTAAAATAGTTTATTTACCATTTTTGTTTTACGATTCTGTATGTAATTAATATTGATACTCTCTAATAACAGGAAAGGTTAAAGGAGGACCAACAAATTATTTTATTTTATTAATTGAAAGAATGTGTTATACTTTGATACTCTTCAAAGTAGTATGAATAATGCACACACAATTAAGAAATGAAAAATATTTAAGAGAATGTATCAAGTTGCTATTTCGTGTAAAAATGATTTATATAATGTAGACCTTTGATGATCTAAGTTGAAGTGATCACTGTTGATAATTATACATAAATGAAATATTTATCTTGATGTCTAATTTATTACTTATATTTGATCACTGTTGATAATTATACATAAATGAAATATTTATCTTGATGTCTAATTTATTACTTATATTATTAGGTTAAATTATTGAACAAAATAATGTTAAATTTTACTTCAGTATTATATTTTTTTAAATTTTCTTTCTATAATTTGTTTGGATACTACTTACCACTGAATGAGTAATTTGACCTTCAATTTAATGCTTAAAGTTATACTCAATTTATATGAAGAAATTTCTTTATTTATTTTTGTTGAGATGTGTATTTTTTATCTTTTTGGAGAGGCTTCAGAAACTTTGTTCCGTATGGCAGTATGGCGAGGGCTAATACGTCCTATTCCTCATGGTGAAGTAGCTATGTTTGCTATATCAATTGCTGGTCTTCTCTATACTCTTAAGAGCAAGGAAGAAAACAAGGACACTATATTTGGATTATTGAGGTTGGTATTTTTTCTTTACACAAAATGTTGAAAAAACCTAAAAAGAATATTGTTTCAATTGTAACATGACTTATAAACTCACTTTTTTGTGTGTGTTAATTTAAGGTACATTGTAGGACCATGGGAAGAAAAAACTACAGAAATAAACAAACAAATTTCTACAGGCAGCAAAGAAATGTGTGAAGATGATGTGATAAGGAAACAGAAGGGAATGATTAGCTCTGTTGCCCATAGATTTGGTAAATTATTCCAAATTTTATTAGATAAAATTCGGAACCTTCAAAAACATAAAACTTGTTTACACCCTTTTGGATGTATTTATTACACTGCTCAGGTACTTTCTGTATAATTATCCAATATTGTTGATTTTCTCATTCTGATTTATTGAAGATTTACATTATTTTTTCTCAGGGTACTTTAAAATTATTCTCAGTGGGGTATTTTCTTCAAATGTGTTTGAGGCTTCTCTTACAAATGAAGCGGATTGTGAGAAATCCAAAATTAATTTCTCGATGTCTTCTACACAAAGATGCATTTCGCTTTGGGATGTTTTTGGGTGGATTTTCAGGTTTATATAGAGTAAGTACTAAAAAAGCTTTTAAACCTTTTTCTCTTTTATGATATTTTATCGCCTAATATACAGGGCTAATTGATTTATCTATATATTTTTCTTCTCTAATAGAAATTTCTTGAAATGGTACTCTTGTTAAGATAGTGTTTTATTTGATATATTACTATGAGTGAGTCCAGATATAAATGATTCAGTGAAAATTTCCTTTTTTTAATGTAGAAATTGTATATTCTTTTGTCAGAGCTTACAATTTCTGTATTCAAGAATTAAAGAAAGATAATATCTTGCAACTTATGTACACATGTTAATGAACTATTAATGATTTATGAATTGTGTGAGTAGTTTTGGGGAGAATTAATATTGGAATATAAATTGTAAAGCAATATGTTTTCCTAATTTTCAGTTAACTTCCTGTGTCCTGCGTTGGATTACCGACGAAAATTCAGAATATCATGCTATACCAGCTGGGCTTCTTGCTGGATTATCATTTAGTTTCTTCCCAGATATTACAATTGCTCTTTACATTTTGTGGAAATGGTTTGAGGTAATTTGAATATTTAACAATTTTCATGCAAATATTCTTTTTTAGTTTATTGTGATTTTTTTTTTCAATTATACTTTCAAGCGTTATACTTGTAGATTTTTAAAACTAGTTTACTTATTGTTGCAAATGTATTTTGACATTTCGTAGCATCAACACCAATTGGAAATCCATTAAAATTTTACTACTGAGAAATGTGTTGTGAAAAAGGTATTACAATTTGATTTGAAAATAAATCAAGAATTAAATTATGTTGTAAGGAGATACTGGATGAAATTTCGTAGTGTAATAGATGGAATAAGCTCACAAACATTCATTTAAATTAGTGATTTTTTGTTGTGATTTGACATGGGTTAACACCCCAAGTGGGTGTTTACCTCCACTGAAATAAAATCCTAGGTATATTCCTGGAAACTATGTATTTTCTATTTCAGCTCATGTACAGTGATGGAGTTGATAAGGGATGTCTTCCTCAATTACCTGGAGCTACCATTCTATTATACTGTATTTCAACTGCAGTTCTCTTTCATGCGGCATTGCTAGAACCAAACAACTTGCGTCCATCATATTGGAAATTTCTTCATAGAATTTCCGGTGGCTGGTAATTCTATTTTTTATTTCCTAAGTATTGTTTAGCAAAGTAGGTTTTGCAAGAATAATTAAAACATTGTGTTCTATTACAGGATTATCACCATGAATAGAGTGCCCTTGGATGCATTTGGTTTGGAGAGTAGTTCCTCTTTAGTTAAAGTTTTGAAAGAAACTGGTACTAACTACCTCCTATACCCTCATTTTGGATAAATCTGTAAGGTATTGTATTTCTAATGTGCCTATCCTTAAAACGATAACATTGTTAACCAATGAATGAAGTTGTTAGAAAAAAAAATTAGATAAAAAATGACTAAGATGTAGGAAAAACCTTGTTAATTTTTATATTTTAGGATATTTTAGATCATAATGTGTACCTGAAACCTTCGGATACTAATATGTTATTTTGCATTACTGCACCAGAATTTTCTTGTACAGATACAACTCCTATACCTCATTAACTAATCACATTGGACTAACTATTCAAATTATAATTTGTTTTGCAGTTCCCTACATGAATTAATTAAGGGACTATTCGCTTGGCAATGAAATATTATTGATTGGTTATGAGACTTCTCACTCAGCAATTGATGAGTAACTTATCAATATTTGTAAGAATGACTAGAAATCATCCAAGTAAGTGTAACCTTAGATCAGTGACCTACAAGGTGACAGGATGAGGGTTGAGTCAAACCCATTCGACAAAATGAAATGGTAAAATAAATGAAAATAAAAACATGATTACCATTGAATGAGGAATATTCTAAGAATATTAGCTCTGAAGACAGCATTAACAAATGATTGTATTTAGTAACATAAGCTTCTTTGAACTGTAGATATGCCCTCCAGTGGCTACGGGGTTGCCGTGCATGCTACCACCAAGTCACTCCAGGGTCTATTTCCATTGGGGCCAGAAAAAAATTTGTAGCTTAAGAAACATAAATGGAAATTCACTGTGTGTATTAGTTTTTTGTATATTAGTCACAGTGAGAGGAGAGTGGGATTCTTTGGACACATAATGAGAATGCAGGATTCGAGACTTCTGAAACAACTGGTCCAGTACAATCTCAAGTCACAAAATACCACAACAGAATGCAGGTGGATTAGAGAAGTAAGAGAGGATTTGAAGGAAATTGACCTTACACCAGAAGACACCATAGATACAAACAAATTACAAAACAAAATCAAGAATATCCGCTTCACACTCACATGAAACAAATTCACAAACCGAATATTTTCAACACAAGAAAGAGCTTGAAGATCAGAGCATATGAAAAAGTATTGGGAGGACCGCAAGGCCCAAACAGAGCCTTCAAAGAAGACTAGATAATGGACGGACTAAAGTGATTGTAGCCAGCGCTTCACTTCATCATCGTCCATGAGAGTAATAATATTTGAACGTCGCGTTATGTTGGCAGGACATTCTAATTTCTGAAAACTTAAATCCATCGGAAACCTCGGCCACCAATTCAATTCATGTGCTCTTGTGGCTCTATTCTGTTCTTTCTGCATCGAGTGTGTGGAACAAATATTACCTTACATATTAGTTTGTTGTGTTATTAACTTGTATTTCTTTACAGCAAGTACTCACTTTTGTGACTACTTTTAATATGTATTGGGTATAACTTGAATTCATAGGAGTTGGCAATTTGTGTTGGGTAGCCACATTGCAAAATTTTCGGCAAAGTTATGTGATTTGGTGTATACCTCCCATCGCTCCTTGTAGATAAGCTTCAATAGCATGCTAATTTCCCATTTACAAATACAACTGTAAAAGATCAAAAATGAACATCTTAAAATTATTGCTGTAAGTTGCAAAATATAAAAAAAGATGGCGGATGTGCTCAAAAGCATGTCCAAACTCATTCTGCCTTGTCCCTCTGCTCTGTTGGTGCTGTTTGACCATTAACTGGCCTGCCGTATTAATCTTTCTCTATGCTCACTGCATGGGTGTTCGTCTTGAAAAGAATCAATCCTTATGCTTTTAATTTTAAGCGAACATGTGTTCAATTTCTATTGGTGGATTGTGGGCACGAGGTTGTCCAGTTCACACCTAGAAAAGTTCTCAAGGCACCCTTAAGTAGGGTATGGATATGCGGTTTCCTGTAGACTTATTTCATGCGTAGAAAAGAATTATGTATCCTAGTTAAATTTAGCAAATGAATAATTCAACTTATAGCTCACAAGCTCTGACTTCATAAACACAATTGTAGAAATGATCAAACAAATTAAATTAATAATTGGTATAGTCAACTAGGACTGTAACAGCACAATTTGTTTAAATTCACATGATTTATGTATAGTGTGTGTGAGAGCAGTGGCGTAACTAGCACTCTGTAGACCCCCAGTCTCACGGGGCCCCCTACCTCTCAAAGTAATAGGGAGTCGTCTTCATAGTTTTTAATTGTTTGCAAAGAAAAAAATATTATTCAAACAAAATAATTTTGATTTAAAAACATTATTTTACGTAAGATAGTCACAATTAACTTTTTTTTAAATCTCAAGTTTTACAAATTGATCATTTTACACAATCGACCAGATTTCCGAAGTATGTACAGTTGCCATTCTATTTTAACTATACAGTTACAGTTGCGACTGTAGAACAATCATTTTCGAAACTGAAGCTCATAAAAAATTACCTGTGGAATTCCATGAATCAAGACAGATTAAGTGGTTTGAGTGTTTTAACCATCAAATATGGGGTTACATATGATCTAAGAATCAGAGTAGATCAATTAGTTAAAATATTTGCTAAAACGAAAGTACGTAGTATGAAAATATAAACATATTGGATTTTTTGTATAATTACTGCATTTAAAATATATGGTATGCAAATATTATTAAATTAAATTACTGAATGGTTACTAAGGTATGTTGTATTTTTTACTTAAAAAATTAGTAAAATATATTCCTAAATTTAACTATATTAAAACTCTGAAACTACAGCCTCTAAGGGGCCCCGAGCTACATTTTGCCACTTGGGATAGTTACACCAGTGTGTGAGAGTTTCATGAGGGAGAGAGAAGGTAAGACTTAATATAAATTATGGGAACCAACTCTTGATTGAACTAGGTTTTAGATGAAAAAAGCTACATTTCTACTACAGAACCACTGAGAAACTGATCCTCAACTCTGTGACTCCATTTTATTACTCCTTTTGCCTTGTCTCTCGCTTTCACAAATATAAAATCCTAAAATTGGGAAAAGTGACAGAATATTTTCAGGTTGTGATACCATTGCTTGAACATTTAATTGAAGTAAATTATTTTAATTTTTTTCTGCTTTTGGAGGGAAAAATTTTGTTACTCAAAAATTCATACAAAATTCAGTATTATGTTACAGAGCATATTTTTGTTAATGACAAGAAATGTGACAGACAAATTCATTTACAATGAATTCTGGATTATCTGTGGAATTATAATAGGTTATGTAGTATGGTGTTACACGTCCCTCTCTTATTTTAAAAATATTTTAAAGATGTAATTAATTTAATATTTGAAATATCTGGTGGATTAAAAATGAGTAGAACAGTGTGCCCACTAAAAATCCAGGATGGTCCAGAAATGCTATGTCTTAAAATAAAAATTTATTTATTCATTCATTAAACAAGTGATTACCCAATTTTATGAACATAATGAATGTATGATGAATGAAAGAGCAAAAAAAGATTTTTAATAATTATTGTATAGTTTTCAAGTTAAATTGTCCTATTTTCAGCTAAATAAAATTTGTATGTGCAATGTGTTGGCTAATCTACCCATTTATGTGATAAGTTAATTTTTTGTGTTCGATCCAATAATAGTAAAAGGTACTGCTACTATCACTTAGGTGCTTAATTTATTAATAATGAGGATTAACTTCTACAGTTTTAATTATTTAAAGGTTAATACAAAACATAATATCTTAATATTCCTGACTAGTATTTGGTTGTGATATATTCAATTAAATCACTCAAATTTTTTCATATCCGATCCCTATTGATAATAAATAGTTTTGTTTATTACATATTGTTGCTTAAGAAATGATATCTTTTATCTCAAAATTCAAATTTTCAGAACGCTAAGAAAATTCTCAAAAATAGTTGTATTCTGGTTACAAATAATGAGTTCCATTACTAATGCCTAATGAATATTGTCAACAAATAATATAAAAATATAATATATGAATATAAATTCATATAATTTTCTCTCTACAATTGGAAATTTAATAAATTATCGATTTTCTTTTTACCCTCAGTTTCACATGCAATGAAATATATGCTATTTCATTCTGCAACTCTTGGTTTTATGTGAATCCTAAAATCGAAATTCATGATACAGTTACTATGCATTTTTCTTTAGTTCATTTATGAAAAAAATTGACTTTGAAATGGAAATTTGACTGTAAATATTTTAAAATAACATTTTTGACTTGGTCATACCTATTATTTCATGTTCCATGAAAACAACGTCAGCTTAAATAATGGCAAAAGCTATTTCCAATTTGTGAGATGTTAAACAAGAAAATTTAATGTGATGTATTTTGGGACATGAATTTTGAAAATGGTGATTATAAACCTTAAAACTCAACTCCAATGGGCAACTCATTGGGCATTCATACATACTGTAGCATAGAATCAACTCTTAATTTTTTGAGTAGATTTTAATGTTTTTTGTAAGTACTATTCAGATGTTCTGTATTCTCAGTAAGTTATCTTTTTCTGTGCAGCTTACATTTGTGGAATTTAGTTTGTGGAGTTTTGAATTAAGTTATTTTAATTTGTTGTTTTAATTGTATTTCAGTTGTCCTTTTGTTTTTGTGTCAAATTATTGAACTAATGGGAGGTTTCTCATTTTGACAGGTGTTTCTTCTCCAAAAGATCCTGAGAGAGGGGATTTGAAACAATTTTTTAAAATAAATGGCTGTGAAATGTGTTTAATAGAAGATGTTGGATTAATGTTTATTTTTTTGACTTGTATTTGAATGGTGTATGATCTTTGTATCATGTAAAATGTATTATATGGTTTATATTTTTATTGCAAATAATGTAAATTTGCTATTAAATGAGTGATGTATCTGGTCAGTCCTTCAATTTTAAAGTTGTCTTTGAAATAAAAGTATTCAAGATTAATTGAAATGTATTAATATACTGCACCACAAAATTGGTGGCACTGTAAATTCATCGCTCATAACTTCATTGTTTTAAAATGAAATTTGAGCGAGGAAGCTTCTATGTTTTATCAAGACACTCCCTTATGGGGAACTGTCTGTGCGACCCCCATCATGCTGGGACACCCTTAAAGTGAAGAGAAATAAAACTTCCAAGAATATCGAACAAAAATATCACATCTTAAAATGTTGGGGGAGCTAGTCTCATGTACAGAGACTCAATGTGCACTCCAATAGTTGCAATTTAAAAAACACCCACCACTCCCCTACTCACTTTGAAGACGGTGTATTTCTGATGTTTCAAAAGTACTCAGGATTGTGTGTGCTTGTCCAAGGAACATGAATTACATGTTGTTTCATCAATGGAAAATACCATCTCTGAGCCACCCCCTGCAACATTTCACCCCTTTTGGAAAATTGGAGTTTTCTGACATTTAAATCGATTGATTTGTGGTGAAAAACATTGCATTTAGTGTCATTAGGCATTTGCAGTACATTTGTATGAAAAATTTGAGTCCCATCATCTAACCACCCCCAATGAGGGGGTGTCCACCCCATCCCACTTATCAATTTTCTGAGTGATTGCCATTTCTTATACATGAATAAGATAAGGAATCGCTTGGTGTGTTAGCACACAAAAGTTCAAGCTAGTCGCTCCTCTAGTTTTCCGTTTTTTTTTTCATAAAAAATGAGGGAAAGTGCCATTTTGCACCCTGGCAACCCCCTCGATTTGTAAGTGTGGCTGGTTTCATCATCCTAATTATAAAACTTGACAAGTGTTCATTTTTGTTTTTTTTTGTTTTACATTTAATAGTGTGTTTCAAGTTTTTAATAGAAATAAAACAAGTTACCTGTATGGTGATATTTGCTGAATAGAAATTAATGGTTGTAGTGTTAATAAGGTACCTCCAGAATATGTGAAAATATTTTTAGTGAAATATTTATCACCACCTTCTCTTAACTTGTGCCTTTCCGTTATGTCAAACTGATGCAGTGGAATTTTCATTTTTGTGTGATCTTGATTGGAATTTTTGAGGCTGGTTTGTGACAAACTCTGTTATTTTCTTTTATCTATAAATATTCTCATTGCATTACGGTATTTACTTCACCAATATCATCAAATCTCCTTTAAAAGGTGATCTTTGTTTTCATTCAGTATCAGGGTGGGTTTGATTGATTGATTGATTGATTGATTGATTGATTGATTGATTGATTGATTGAGTATTTATTTAGCCTTCTTGGCTATTTTATATACATATAAAATACAATCAATATGAGAATTGTACCCTCATACAGTAATAAATTATAAGACATGTACCCTAATATAGTACTAAAGTAATAAGATTATAACTAAAGAGTCACATCTTGCAATTTACATTCCAAGGCTGCATGTCAGCGTCCTTCATCAATTCGCTGACGGATGCCACAGCGTCGACGGCGAATTTTGTAACAAAACGAACACCATGCCGCTCATAATTCCAATATCGTCGACATTCTTTATATCTGTGACTTGACAAATTCCTTCAAGAGACATTTAAACAAAGTCAATGATTGGCATACTTTTATTTCGTTAGGCAATGCATTGTACATTTTGATGCCTTCATAGAACACGCTTTTTTGTGCATTGGTTGTTTTTCTAAAAGGAACTACAATATTGTCGTATTGTCTAGTCTGAATTACATCACCTTGTCCTACAATTTGTAACATATTTTTCAAATTTCTGAGCATCAAATCATCTTATAAACAAATACGCATACATTTAAATGCAGTCGCTGTTGTACTGTCAAAAATTATAGTGTGTAGAGCAAATCATCTATTTTCGTGTACTTATCACAATGAAGAATTGCTCTCATTGCTCGGTTTTGCATTTTTTGTAGTGCTTTTAATTCAGTTTCCCCCATATTTATCAAAATGATATTCAAAGTGAGGAGATATTATCGTCTTATACATGATACACCTAGCGTAAGCTGATATATAGTTCCCAAGTCTGTTTAAAAAACTTACTTTTTTCCCTACTTTCTGAACCGTGTAGTCACAGTGATCTTTGAATCTTAACTTATTGTCAATCATCCTAAGTACTTTATTTTTTCTACACATTCTATTTCAGTTCCATTTAAACATTTTAATGTAATATTTGCTCTCACTTTTCTACCGCTCCTGATAATCATAAATTTTGTTTTATCTGCGTTCATTTTTAATTTGTTATTCATCCAATTTTCTATTCTGTTAAATACATCATTCATCTTCTGTTGTATACCTAAAGCACTTTCTCCTTGCACATACAGTAATGTATCATCTGCAAATAGTTTAATACTACTTCCCTCTGGACAGAAATTAATTATATCATTGATATACATTATAAATAACAATGGACCCAGCACAGATCCTTGTGGTACACCATAGTCTGTAGTTGTCAACCTAGAAAATACATTGTTAAATCTAACTTGCTGTTTCCTGTTCGTGAGATATGACCTAAACCATTCAAGAACTTTTCCCCGTATACCATAGTGGCATAGTTTATTTAATAGTCTCTCCCTATCTACCGTTTCAAAAGCTCGTTTCAGATCCATGAATATGACTCCTATCATATTACCTTCGCTTATGGTTACTTTCCACTCATCAACTACTGATTGAATTGCTGCTTCACAAAAGCAGTTTTTTTCTAAATGCTGATTGATGTTCTGTTATTATATAATTATTTTCCAAGAAAGTCTCTACTTGTCTTTTTACTATTATTTCCAATACTTTCTCATAAACAGGAAGTAAATTAATAGGTCGAAATTCACTTGCTTTTTTGGGTTTTGCAACTTTTGGAATAGACATTACTGTGGAAGTTTTTCAACTCTCTGAAACACCCATCCGCTAATGAATTGTTTATAACATCTAAGAATTCCTGTTTTATTACAGGAAGGGCTATTTTCAGAATATCGCTACTTATTCCTTCATCAGTGCCTTTCTTTTCTGATAATTCCTTAATAATCTGCACTAATTGTTCTATATCTATCATTTCAAAGTTTTCTATGGCTCCCTTATTTTCTATAACAATAATGGTCGTTTTTCTATTGCCACCATTCGTATCTCCTTGTATAGACTTCATTATATTCTCAATGCTTCTTATGTAATAAAGGTTAAATGCGTCCGCCTAATTGCTGACTTCGTTCGGGTCTGCAATTTCAAAATCTATATTATTAATTTCCAACCCCTTATTTTGTTCACCTCGAATTATTTCTTTTAAAGTTTTCCACATTGCTTTCTGATTCCCCTTATTGAGATCTATCCGATTTTCATAGAATTCCTTTTTTGTTTTCTAATAGGTTAACTACTGTATTTCTTTCATGTTTAAATTGCGTCCAATCTAAATCTGAACAAGTTTCTCTAGCTTTCCTAAATGCCTCATCCCTCCTATTTGCTGCCACTCTTATTTCATCTGAAAACCATGTTTTACCATCCCATACTTTTGGGATTTTTAATTTTCTTACCGGATGATAGGAATATGCGCAATGGTTTTGCACATGGAATTCACTTTGAAGCCTTGATTTTTTAAAAATATTTTGACCAAAGGGTTTAATATCCATAACTAACGGTCTAAAAACTCAATTTTTAGCGAGGGATATGTTGAATGAAATTTTTTGGGTATAATAATGGAAAGTTGGTATTTAGAATGAGTTAATTGACAGGTATCCAAGAGGAGAGGCTAGTCATTCATGTTATTTTACATTGTTAGTTATGTATGATAATTGTTAGAAAATACCGTAAGAAATAATAATGCTGCATTGTATCAGCTGTTGAATATGTAAACTTCATGCTTTTAGATGCTCATTTTGAGTTCTTTCTTCTTTACTTGACTACTGTCAATACAGGTGTGATGTGTCAGGGAGTGCATGATAAAGCCATCAATAGCAACTTGCACACAAGGGATGCCCACAGCCCAATTATTTTCTCGTGCAACGAGGACCTTGATGCTAATGTTACAACCACAGGAACTGTCACTCTGCACCACAAACAGATTCTTATCTGTTTTATTGGGTTTCTGTATTTCAGTTACTATTTTTAGGTAAATATGACTTGACCTGTGTATTGTTTCTAACTGTTGTAATTTATGACTTCGTGGATATAGGAACCAGGAGAACAATCACCCCGTCTATCCTGTAAATCCTTTGGTAGGTATATATTTCACATTAAAATAATCTTAACCATAAAAATGAAGATTGTGATAGAATATTTTGAAAAGAACTTTGTATTATAGAATCGAGTCAAAGCAGCTAGGTAAGTATTTAGGGGTTATAGCATTTAAGAAGAACTCCTTTCTACACTAATGAGAATTTTACAATATTATGCCCTATGATCAAATGGAATAAATCGAAAGAAAGAAAGAAAGAAAGAAAGAAAGAAAGAAAGAAAGGATTTGTGAAATCCAGATTGCCTCTTCATAGAATATTAACCCACATACTGATGATTTTAGTGCTCACTTAAGGCACAATCCACACTGGAAATTCAGAAATTCCTTAAACTGATGTAGGCAAAAATCAAACTATCATAATTTGTCCTTGTTAATTGTTCTGTTATTATTAATGTTAACACGGAGAAAATAATTCTCTTTAATGTTACTTGTGCAGATCAATGCATTGATGTGTCAGTATATTTGAAATTCCAATGAAAAATTTGACAAAAAATATTTATCTTAATTTATTATTCTAGTTGCATTATAAGAACAATGCAAAGGTTCATAAATTGAATTTACAAATTTTCATTTTGATACTTCTGAAAGAAATAAAAATCAAGTTTACTGTAGGCTTATGTCAAAATAGACCTAAGATTTCATTTATAATATAGTAACAATTTTCTGATTAAAGTAATTCCATTGATGAAAACAATAAATATATAAAAAGATTTTTCTGTTTTCTCTTGTTGATACCCACAATTTTCTAAAAAATAAGACTTGAAATGTTCCAAACCCATGGTTAGAAACGGCATGGGAGTTAACATTATATTTCTCCCACAATATTTTTTAATCCATGAAATAATTCATTAGCGTACATTTGTTGTCAGCAGTGACACCGATTTCCCTTCATCAGTTACTTTTTACTTAAATTTATAAGCAAGAAACCAAAATATCCTGAAGTATTTAACAATCTGGAAAGCTCACGACAATCGGCTTCAAATATACGGGGGGAAATGAGCGCTTAATCACTCGTCACACAATATTGTGGTTAGTAATAGTGCAGACTGGAGAATAAAATGAGTTAACTTTTAGAAAGATTTTTATGATAGCCATAAATGGTTCTACTAAAATGTAATGACATTAAAAACGAAACTCAATTAGATGACTATAACCTCTTCAATATTTTCTTTCAGTAAAGCTCAAGTTTCTACAGATGCTGAATAAAAATATGATAATATCTGGAATTAGTAAAGGAAACACATATTACGGAACTATTAACACTTTAACAACAAAACACATGTAACGATACAGTTTAGAGAAATCACTAATTCATTGCACTTCAAAGAAAAATATGAACTATGAATAGATCGAGGTACTAAGCTTTGCCTAGCACACATCTCGGCGAATATTATGTGTGTTTGTCTGGTCTACATTCATGTTCATGTTGAATGATAGTGTTCGGTTCACACAGGGTTCACAGAACACGTAAATAATTTGGTTCGATTCAGTCACAACACGTCGCGTCGATTAGTTTGCTGTTTCACGTCACCCGCCAGTGACGTCATCGACACGTCGCAGGAGGAATCGTGACATTTTTATATTGTATTTGTAAATGGGAAATGTAGCGATGAAACGATAGGAGGTAGGTATTGTTAGTAGGTGGGCCGCTTAGCTGGGTTTACCAACAACTTATTCCACGTGGAGGGGTGAGTAGTTAATTATTGACACTACGAGGAGCTGGATAGAGGAAGTAAGGTTTTCAGTAGTCTCAGCTATATATGCCNCTTCCACTTACTTGTGCCATGCTCCTTCCTTTCTCTTTTCTGACCTCCCTTGGTCACCTCTTGTTCTTTTCGATCCCGACGCTATTAGGGCTAGGGTATCTTTCATTTTCCTCTTTCCTCTTTCCTCTTTTTTTAATTTTTTTAAATGGTTTTAGTACAGTCGTGAGATATGTTAGGATTTGAGTTTTGAGTTGTAATTCAGGAGGGTTTTTAGTGGGTATGGCTGAGTCATTCGGCGAGTCCCACACGCGGGGAGAGTAATGTTGGCTCTCCCTAGTGCGCAACTGCATTTTCCCTACCTGTACACGTTTTAAGGGCTCTAATGACCTCGATGTTGACGAACCCTAAAGCCCCACAAAAAAAAAGCTATATATGTGAAATTTACATATGTGAAAAGCTACAACTTTTCTGGCCCCATCGGGAATCAAACCAGGGATGACTTGGTGAGCAGCGACAAAACTACTACTTGAGCCACGGTTGGGGCAACGTTCACTGCTTGGAAAAGAGGCGACGAGGAATGAAAATTTGTTCATGAAAATAGTTTCTATGTAATTACTAGGTTAATATATGGAACAAAAAAAGTCCGATCGGATGTGGAGACCCCGGCTGTTGCAGGAATCTTGTCATTGTCTTCCCGCTGCCGCTACAGTTGGGGCAAACCGGGGCAAACCTTTAATGTTTTTGTATGTATGTATATGATTGTATATCCAAGTAAAGGTTTGGATCTCAACCAAAGTAATTGTAGATGGTTTGATATACAAACTGCTGGTAATTATTGATGTTCAGAATAAAACACGAATAAAGTCTACATTGAAAACATAACACCCTGGCAGAAATAGAAATGATTTATATGTAAAAATGAGTTTGTCGTTTACTCGTATAATTACGTCATGAGAATATTTGGTTCTTTATGGTTCCACCATAATCGAACTGGGACCCCTTTCTTCCACCGTGCTCACGAACTACTACAGTTTTCAGAATCGAATTACTGAACTTCATTTTTTAGTAATTCATGAAATTGGAAATTCATTTTTTGAGACTTCCAAATGAGGATTAAAATAATTTGGAAGAAGATCGCAATGCTTGAGGAATTCTTAATCTTACGAATTTGTGACAGCTGCACTGGGTTTTAGCCATCGCCTCTACCGAATTAATTTCAAGAACAGAAGGGGCGTAATAGTGACAAACACTGCCGAATTCTTTAGTCGACGTTTCTCGCGAAGTTACTCCACTCTTGCCAGAGACATGGCATTCTTCACTTCCATTATTAAATTTCTCTATTGTAATTGTTGCAAGGGTTGATATGTCGCTCTTCGTTAATTTTACTTGAAGGGAGAGATCAATATCATAAGTATTTTGCACTCTGACCTATCAATATATTTGATTCGAGTAACCAAAGTTATATTACAATTTTATTTTTCCTTTTGATTGTCTATACGAAATATACTCTCATGTTTTTAAGACATTAGCATCCCACTAAGATGCTGCGATAGAAAAAGACCGTGAAAAATTGCCTTTCATTGAGTCCTAATTAATTCTTTTTTATTACAAAAACCAAAATTAATTTCCATGAATAATAGGTGATACAGCTTCAGATAGTAACCAGCACACCAGTCATAGAGTAATATATTTTGTTTCCAAATAAAGAAAATAATCCTGTACTAATTAATTACAATCATTGAATTATTGAGAGTAATTTTGTAAATAAATTTAGGAAAATAAATTACAATACCATAGAAAAATATCATTTTCAGCTTCTGTCGAAGTTTAGCAATAAAAATAAAATCTTTTAAATAAATTATTGTAATTATTTTTTTAGTATTCTTTCTAGTGTAATAATATTTATTTATGTATGATCGTAAGAAAATAACCTCCAATACTATCCAGCGATTACAGAATTACTTTCTACTAAGAAACTAGTCAGAGAGCACGTATGGTCAACGGTGATTAGCATTTGCGTCGCCATGCTAGGTATCGCATCAATTGTAAAACAACCATGAGATCAGGGTCTAGTGTCAAGTATTATCGCGACAATCACGGTAGAACTATGTGGTTAGGGTTTAGAGTCAATTTTCCCACCATCCATCCACCCATCAGTTATCTGTGTAAGAGCATTTGTGGGACAACCGACGGTATGTGCAACTGGCGGAGTCAGCGGATCAGTAAGATCAAACTTGACACAAAAGGCGAAGACCATTTGGGATTTGGTGGAACTGAACTGATAGTAGCTGGTTGAGAGTCGTCCAAATACGTTCGTTAAAATTGGAAATCGTGTTCGTATCACGTGCTTTGTTCTAGCGAGTAACATTTATGAAAGCATAAAAATGATATTATTGTATTATGTTTGTTACCTATTCACGGTGTTGTGTAATATAAAAAGGTTTTATTTGCCACAAATGTTACTCAACCCTTACCCTCACAGGTAATAATTACGTGCTTTCCAACAGTGGTCAACATTGAGCAGTAAACGTAGAAAGGTCATAAGTAGGCGTCGTTTAGATCAAGAAACATTTCTGGTTTGAACTAAATAACTTGAATATTTGACAAGGGAAAAGTTCAGAAAGTTTCTTTGGTAATATTTGTGACAGAAATTTAGTTCTGTTCCATTTCAAGCTTTGAAAATGACTTTCCACACTTTCTTTGTAATCGTCTAGGTTCCTAAGAAGATGTAGGTCCCAAAGAAGGCGTGATTACTCTTGACTAGCTGGACAATCGAGATCTGCAATTCGATATGTAATCGAGTGTGAATGTTTTAGACTGTACACGTTTCTTTGCCATTCTCTCGCCCACTTCTCATCTCGCTCTTAAGCCGAAGACTTATCTCCAAATCGTCCTCAACGAGGCTCGATTTTATGGTCAACAAACCATGTGCTCATCTGCTTCTAGCTTTATCCTAGCTTTAACCCAAACAGGTTCACATTCCGACTTTACACTTATTACTGATATTGTGGGAGTTTCAATCCGTGATAATGCATCAGCGTGAGGAATTTGTTTGCCTGATTTAAGCTTTATGGTGAACATATACTCCGAAAGTTCCATTATCCATCGTGCTAAGCGAGGTTTTGGTTCTGGCTGAGTAAAATGATGTCCAAGTAAATAAACACGAAATTTTCTTATCATTGTTATCACTCCAAATCAGTGGCGCTGTATGCTCATTATTTAACTTCTTGCTCGCGCATGCTATCATATGATCGCCGTCTATGAAGGTTTGTGGCACGACGCCTCCTATTCCTGAAGGTGACGCGTCAGTCGTTAATACAAATGGTCGAGAAAAATTTGGAAAACGTAAAACGGGATATTGAGTTAATGCTTCCGCAAGTGACTGAAAAGATTCTTCAAGTTTTTTCTCCCACTGGAACTTTACTCCTTTTTTCGTAAGATCTGTTAGGTTACTTGAAATTTTTGAAAAGTTTTAAATAAATTTTCTGTAAAATCCTGCGAGTCCTAAAAATGACTGAACTTGATTCACAGTTTGAGAAACTGGAAAATATTGTATAGTAACGATTTTATCTTCATCAGGCTCTAAACCTTTTTCAGATAGAACGTGTCCAAGAAACTTAAGTCTTTTCTGAAAAAAAGAAGACATTTTTCAGGTTTCAATTTTAAGTTTGCTGCTCTTAACCGAGAAAAGATTTAAGTCCTTCTAGGTGGGTTTCTAAAGAGGTATCGTAACGCAGTACGTCGTCCAAATACACAATACATCCTTTATTGATTAAGTCATTCATTACAATGTACATAAGTCTCGTGGAAATCGCGGGGGCGTTAGCAAAGCCAAATGGAAGTCTATTACATTCGTAGTGACCCGAAGGGGTGCTAAAAGCTGTAAATTCTTTACTACTTTCCTCTCTTTTTCTATTTGCCAGTAACCACTACATAAATCTAAAGATGACATTTACTTAGCGCCACCTTGGTCGAAAACTTCGTATAAGTTCGATAACGGAAAGTCTTTTTTAGTTATACTGTTTAATGCTCTAAAATCAATGCATATTTTTTGTTTAAATCAATTTCATATTTACTTGTTCATATGGGAAACTTCTGGGAATTAAAATACTACGGCACGCACCTATATCTACTAGTAAAACATATTGTCTGTTAAATACTGATATTTGTACTGTCATGTCTACTTGCGGTGTTACTGCCAATATTACTGAATTCCGGCGCCCTTCGGAGCGGGACTGACCGCGTTTTGGGTGTTGTTTGCTGCAGTCTTTGGGTCTATGTCCTCATTGTTTGCAAATGGTTAACGGGCAATTAAAAGTAGAGTGTTCTATGTTGCCGCAGTTGTGGCATTGACTATTTCTGCTACGGCACTCTCTCATAATATGACCTTTGCGATTGCAGAAATGGCAAGTTATGTTTCTTACGCGCTGCGACCTTATGACCCGTGTGGCGGCGGTTTGTCTGTCAATGCCCCTTCGGATACGGTTTCACGCTGCTGATTGATAGTTGAAGAAGTCGTAAAACAACCGGATTCAACCGCGTTCATTCCATTGTAACTTTGCAGCGACATTTCCACTACTCGTGCGAAGTTATCCGCTCGAATTATATTCTGTGAGTTCTTTACCATGACAAAACGACCTATTTGCTCTTTGAAGCCGGTGAGAAACTGAGCTAGTAACCTTTATTCAAATATTTTTAATGATGTTTCTGATCACAAATCACCGTACTCAGCTTTTAACTTCCGTCAAACTCCTCTTAATCTAGTTGAATAGTCAGAAACGGTTTCTAAAGTTTCTTGTGTTTTGTTATTTAAATTTTTTTCAGACGTAATTCTTGAAATTTTAGGGGTAAACCTTTCCTTCATAAATGTGGTAAAATTCTGAAATGATTCTAAAATGTGAGGATGGTTTTGAACATATTCGTCCGCTAAACCACTAATACGAAGACATGCAGCTGCCAAAGTTCCTGCTTCGGACCATCAGTTGAACTGACTAACAATTCGTAACCGATCTAGAAACGTATCTATGGAGACATCGTCTTCTCCGTTAAAATACGGTATTAACATTATGTTCGTCCCTAGACTTGAATGTGAAAATAAGCGCGAAGAGGACTCTTTACTTTGAGACGTAATTCTGCTAGACGTTTCTAGTTACGGTTCTGGTTCTACTACATTAATGGAATTTTGAAAGTCAATCATGTTTATTGCAATTTTCTTTTCCCATTCGAGAGGTAAATCCATCGCAAAATGATATTTTATGCAGATTTTTAAAGATTAAAGAACAAATTTGATCATTGAGAAAACATTATAATGGCGATTCTGCTTGCTATGGGTCACCTGAGTCAGTCGTCCACAGAAATAACACCGATCTCTGAATCAAAAATCGCACACGTTTACTGGAGTTTTCGTGAAGCCAGTATTTAATTTTAACCCTACACCTGGCGCCAGTTGGTACGAAGACAATGTTTCATTTGAGCACCACACATGATGCCAGTTGTCGTGAAGTGTTTGGAGAACATTAACACGACTTGTTCTAACTATCTTAGTGGCCTGGCGATAAGGAGGAGAGTGACTCAAGTGGTTGAACAACACAGTCATGGCAATTACTTTAATAAATTTATTGTCAAAAAACAGTACAGACTGCGTATGACCACGTGGAGGACAATAAACTAATTTACTCTCCGGAAGCAAGCAAGGGACCATCCCATCAATTCCGATCAAGGGACCTAAGGCAGAGACAGATTCAAAAATTTCAGCAAAAATTCCATGATAAGATGAAAAGTTAGCGACGAGTTGTAATACTAATATAATGTCAATACGTTTCTAATTTAACGCAAAAACTATACATGTATAAATTATTATCGAACTATAGATTATTCTGAGTATAGTGTTTAAAAAATCATAAGAATTGAAATAACACTAAATTTACGATTTATTGTTTCAATAGACGCGCCCCTAGACAAAGCCTAGAGAACCTGTATAAGAAATCCGCCTCTACCCGAAGGAAAAACGGAGAAAAATCCGGGCCAGGATGGGGCTACAGAATTAATGTACACAACCGTGCCAAAGTTGAGTATACACAAAAATAAAATAATATGAGTCATAAGACAACACAATCATGCAAGAAAATAGTTTGTGAAATTGTTAAAAGTTATTTTAAAAGTACTACAGCAAAGGCATGATAAAGTACAAGGCGGATTTAACTTTTATTAAAGTCAATAAATTCTTTTACATTGTAGAAGCACTGGTGTTGGAGGTAGTTTTTAACCGCGGATTTGAAGAGATTCAATTTCATAATATCTTTTATATTCTTGGGCAGGGAATTATATAGAACGATTCCCGAATGATATGGTCCTTTTTGTCAAAGAGTGGTTGAACCTAGGGCGATGAATATTATCCCTATTGCGAGTATTGTGTTCGTGAACGAGACTGTTTCGCATGAAGCAAGGGTGACACTTCAGTAATTCGGTCTTAACAAACACGACCGTTTCATAAATAAATATGCAGGGAAGTGTTAAGATATTTAATTCCTTGAATAAAGGTTTACAAGAGTTTCGGGGGTGAGATTTACAAATTATCCGAACTATCCTCTTCTGAATTCTGAAAGTTTGAATACTCTGACCGGAAATACCCCAGAAGGTAATGCCGTAACGTAAATGGGAGTAAACGTTTGCAAAATATACGCAACGGGAAATATGTGGACTAACTGCGTTAACTAAGTTTCGGAGTGCGTAACACAATTTGCTTAATTGGGAATTAAGATTGTCAACGTGACAATTCCATTTGAGGTTGGGCTTGAATATGGAGACCTAAGAATTTTGTATTCGTAACAGTTTTCAATTGTGTTCCGTTTAAGGAAAGAGAAACCTGGGGTAAAGATTTTGTGATACTATTGTGAAATGACATAGACACTGTTTTGTCGGTGTTCACAATGAGACGAAATGGGAAAGCTAGAGTTGTAATGTTTTAGGAATATTGAGATAAATACATTGATTTATCAATTTGGACAATAATTTATAAATATGGATTGATTTGTCATTAAACTCTTTTGAAAACTTGTAAAGGATTTTTAGTGGTTTTAGTTTTTTACTAATAATCAATACTTGAGCAAGGTGATCACTGTATCCGGCGATAAACACTTCAGAGAAATACGACATTCCATTATTAACGACAATTTGATCTAGCAATGTTTGAGATGAACCGGAGAGGCGAGTGTGGTCGTTTATCATAGTAACAAGGTTGAAGGAATTGATAAGATTCTTGAATCGATTAAATGGTGAATGTGCAAAGTCGGATGTACTCAGGAAATCGATGTTGAAATCGCCACATATAACGATAGATTTAGTAGATTTATGTGTGATATGTTTTAAAACAATTTCGAAGTTTCGAAAAAATAAATCAAGATCTGATTGAGGAGGTCTATAAATACACAAAACAACAATACCGGTGTCGGTCAGATTAACTGCAGAAAATTCATACACACTATCTACGCAGAACTCCTCGTAGCCTGGCAGTGGAGAAGATAATATATCATTACGAACGTAGATACATGTACCTCCGTGCGGATTTTTTCCTTTAAAATTTTGTCTACAGTAAGAACATGCTAAATAATAATTAGAAATAGTACTATCGTTGATTTTGTTAGTTGAAAGCCAATGCTCTGTGAGGCATAGCAAATCGAGTGGATTTTCATGTACCAGAATTTCAATGTCTGTCAATTTGTTTGAAAGGGATTGGACATTATGATGAAATATAATTATTTTATTTTCGCAAAGTGTTTGTGATTCACGAGAAATGGAATCGACGTTAGATTGAGGAGAGGAATTTGAAATTGGTACAGCTTCTAGTTCCGGATCAAACTCGCACACTGCACCTGAACGCGATTGTCACCTTGGAGTACCATATCGTACTCCTGAGCGCAAGTTGTAACTGTGTATGGGGGCGGCAGGAGATGTGGATGGAGGAATAGATGAGGACGTGGGAGATGAGAAAGCAGCAGGTGAAAGAACAGGGACAAGGAAAGAAATGGGTGTGGAAATAGGAAGAGGAGATGGTGATGTGGTAGGAGCAGAGGGAGGTGGAGGAGATGAGGTAGAAGCAGGAGGAGGTGTAGGAGTGGGTAAAGGGGCAGGTGGATGATGTGAGGACTGATGTGAAGGTAGGAGAGAACCGAAGTGATGTTTCCCAGACGGTCTCAGATGTAAACCGTGCTGGGTAAAGTCCTTGGCAGTCAGGTGTGGTTGCAAATAAAAAAATGTGATTTTTGTGTCTGCCAGGTGATGTTTTAGGGAGATGTTTGCCAGACTAATTTCGTGGTTTATTTGTGGAACGTTTAAGCGTGGAGGCAGGCTAGAGAGTACTATGTCAGTGTGCTGAGAGGCCATTTTCAGTTTTTGTAGATGTTCAAACGCGTTGAATGACCACCCAAGTTAATCTCGTTCTGCCCACCTATGATGATTACTGTGTCCCGCTCTGTGAGATTTTTAGTGTAGGAGTCCAGTTCTCGAATAACTTCAACCAAACGCTCGTTTGGGTTAAAGAAACCGGAGACTGAGAACTGGCTAGGAAGCAATCCACGCAATACGGACATCTGACGACCGTGCGAATCAGCTAGTATGAGCACATTTGATTTCTGCGTGGAAGTGTTGGTTTCATCTCTGGATAGCACTACTTTACGTGGTTTTGGGCGGCTGTGCTTACCAGTGCGTGGTGTGTGAACAGGTCTGGGTACAGGACGGGAGGGGATGAAACGAGTAGGTAAGGGAGGAAACAGGGACATGTCATCTAACACACTAAACCTATTCTGAGTGAAGAGTTGGAGTGTTGCATGTGTATTTGGTCTAACCGGGTGATAGCAGTTGGAAGGACGGCGAGAATTCCTTACTGTAATCCAACCGCCGACCGTGTTCTTATTGACCTCTTCCAGCGCACTGATCCGTGTATCAATATAATGAATCAATTCATTGTACGCCTTCTGAAGATCAGCTTTGAATGAGTTGAGGAATGCGATACTGTCAATTGTTGTGAGTTAGTTAGCAACTTAACGACAAAAGCAAATGAGAATACACGAAAACTGACAACTATCACTGAATGAAAGATAGTAGTATAATGATATATTTTTACTACGGAAGTTACAAATGAGATATTAAATAAATTAATTGAAATAATTAATTATTGCGACCACTGGAGAATTATCAATTCGACAACAACTACTCTATATTGTGTTAAATTATTCAGTACGACAACTGGAGATTTATTAATTCGACAATAACTGTTCTATATTATGTTAGAATGTAAATAAATACGAAAGAATCAAGAAAAACGAACTGTAAAATAATGTAATAATTCTATGAAATAATGACGATGAAAACTTGGGTGCAACAATGGGGCAGGGTGTAAATAAGCAAATAAACCAACCGACAACAAAAATGATAGAAATAATAATTTAGGACGACAACTGCAAATAAATTAATTCGACAATAACTAAGGCAATATTATGTTAGAGTGTAATGAATAACTACATAAAGAATCACGAAAACAAATGATAAAATATTGGAATAATTCTATGTATGGCGACGAAACTTGAGCAGTGCAACAATAGAGTATGTTATTTATAAGTTAATAATGATGTAATAGTATACGCACCAGAAAATCTAAATACACCAAACTAATTTTAATGCACCAAGAAGTTAAATTTATGAATCAGTTTGTACTTACGTAAACTTTATCACACCTTTTGAATGAAGCACTTGAAAACAATATGAAATTATATTCGGTCCGTTGGGTTTGAAAACCTTAGGAAATGTTTTTAGTGTTTTTCACTTAACACTCACACAGAACAAAGAATTTAACACTTCAATGAAAGTTAGGATCTAAATACAACTACAGAATCACAAATACTCGAAAAAATAAAATAATTAGTAAAGATTGAACTGAAAAATAGAGAGAGCTCATTAACGACCGCAGCTAACGCCAGGAGCAGGTTAGCCAATCCTTTAATACCGTTGTTGAACTTACATATTGCAAGCAGCGGAGGCGGCAGTGGCAGGTAGCGAGGGCTGTAGCTCTCAGCGAACGGACATCAAGCGCAGCATGGGTAGGATTCTTTAAGGGTAGTCGGGATCAAAGCCGAGCATCCTTAGGCCCTGGCTATAAAGGATGGGAGAAATTTAGTAATGATAGCCGAGCATCCTCTAGACCCCTGGCTGTAGAAGAGGAAAGGATTAGGGGTATGCTGTATGCCTGTCGGCCGTCGGTCAGCGATTCACCCCCTCTACTCCCGCTGCCTCTCATTATATAGCGTATTTCCGCTGAGTTCACCCACTGCCCATGCCTGTGTCGTCTGCAGTTCGACGCGCGAGCGCGTGCCGCCCACTTTACGACACAGCCACGCTTTCAACTATAAGCCATTCGTTTTCAACGTGGAGCCAGTCCTTCAACTATTCTCCTCGCAGCAAAAGAAAGCCAATGAGGGAGGAGTCTAAAGACCACGTGAAAGTTGAGAGGCCAATGTCAGCATTGCGAGATTCTCGAATCTTTCTTACGTGGGTGTTCTACTCGTGTTAGCAGAATCTTATGTCTGGACGCTGCCGCACACATTGTTCTCTTCGTACCCAATCGGGGAAAGTGGGAGAGAGTTGAAATAGCATATTCTACACGTGTCAGTTTTCCATCGAGGATTAAAAAGAAAGGCGTATTCTTTGAACGTTGTTCGTTTTTTAAAAAAATTGTTAATAATAAGGTAGTACTGAATTCTAATTTAGAATTAAGTTAATTTAAATTCACGAGTTGAATTAATGAATAAATATTGGGTGAATATTACAATTTACCATAAAATGTAGATTTTTTATGGGGAATTAAGTTTCATAAATTAATGTCTTTTCTCCATAGATAGTGGAACTGGATTTTGACACAATAAAGTGTTTAGATCATCGCTTACGATGGCAGAGTTAGGTCTAACATTGCTTTTTTTTCATGCCAAAGCAAACCAGCTTCGCCATATTTCTGAATACATGTCTGAGATTTGTTTCAACATTTTCATTAAATGTTTTTAAGTAATGCAGCTCAAATAGCTCTTTTCCACGAGTTAAATGAAACGTGAAGATTAAAATAAACGCTAAATAATCTGTACCTGAGTTTTTGACACACGATATTTCTGAAGTAAGCTTTTTCACGGGTAATAGCAGCCTATTAATGTGTGGGTGTTGCAGCGTGCAGTCTGGAATGGGTGGAGCTACGCTAGGCCACCCCCCTCAGAAGACATGACAACATCGCGCTTTCGCTCCATTGGTTACATCTCAATACCTTTCTTTGGCTGCGGGGACAATAAACTTCAACCTTATTATCAACTCAACATCAAACCAGCCGTCACATCCTCAGCACATCACGTCGTCACGGCTGAACGAGGCATTTGGAGAATAACATCATTTCATCGCTGCAACCCATCCAGATATCACCGAGCATGGGTAGGATTCTTTAAGGGGAGTCGGGATCACAGCCGAGCATCCTTAGGCCCTGGCTATAAAGGGTGGGAGAAATTTAGTAATGATAGCCGAGCATCCTCTAGACCCCTGGCTGTAGAAGAGGAAAGGATTAGGGGTATGCTGTATGCCTGTCGGCCGTCGGTCTGCGATTCACTCAATTTTGTATCATTTGAATTCTTCATTATTTTAATTATTTAAAAAAATGATTTTTAATTTTATTAAATTATTTTGCTGCCACTTCTCTCTCTCTCTCAACTCTTATTTTATCCAACTCATTTTTGGTCCTTCGAAACCTCACATTACTACTCCCAAAGTACCTAAATTCTCCCTTAATTTCTGTACAGTTCGGTGTTGAGTATATCATTTTTGGGGCAGCTGAAACTAATACCAACGTTCCCAATGTCGCTTAAGTCCACGATCGCACCCTTAGGATTGTCAAGGTTATGAAATGTGTAATTAATATAAAATTACTGATATTATAATTTTCGGGGCCGCTGAAACGCACAATAACATTTACAATGGCACAAATGTTCAAGATCAGCTCCCAGACACCACAAGGGGAGAAGATGATAAGTACATATTATTGAAAATTACATATATCAGTGACGAATCCAATGTTTTCGGCGTCACTAAAATAATGACATTTCTCCTATCATTTACGTTAAAATTCTTCACCCATGGTAATAATACCCGTTTCCAACTTGAACGGGGGTGAGAAAGAAAGAAATAATTCCAAAGGATCAATTTGCGTCGGAACCATTGTTTACAGAGTTTCTGAGTTGAATAAATATAGTACAAATGTCGCTATGTTTCAGTGCAGATCATTTGTGGACACGGTAAACTTTAAGGTGGGATTAAAAGGGCGAGACATGTAAATATAATGGATAATGGAAAAATGCGATATTGATGTTTCCATAGTTTTCGGGGATGAGGCCTGTTATGTCGAAAGTCAGACCATATGGGATGAATAACACCCCTAGAAGTGGAGATAGGAAGGGTGTGGCATGTAAAAAATTTAAAACAACCGATATTAGAGGTGAAATCAATAGTCCTCGGGGTTGCTTCTATGAATTCTACTCTCCCGATTCCAGGTTCAGATCGTATGAGTGAAATACCACTACGAGTGAAATTGGAGGGGGGTAACATGTAAAAATAATATATATCCACTAACATGATGGTGGAATTCATAGTTTTCTGGATCGTTGAAATGAATAGGGTCACTTATGTTTGTATATAAGAATTCATCAACCCTAAAGGCATCATCCCTAGGTCTCACATGGGTAGTGTGTTGGGGGAGTAAGTAAAAAAAATCGAAAACGCCCGATTTTGACTTTTTTCGGAGCCGTTTTGATGAATTGTAACACGATGCAAGTACAAGTGCGGGTGAGATACCCCTAATACTCCTAGGGGTGAAGTGGTCGTTTAGCTAATGGGTGAGGATCTCCATGTTATTTGTGACTTTATTAACTTATAATCACTTATTTATTACTTATAATTAACAGGGTTCTGAATACTCAATTTCTCTAGGAGCCACTTACAAGGACAACACAACAATCTGGTGTTCGAACATATGACAAAACATTTATTACTGCTGTAAAATACACTTTACATTCTCCCGCACGACACAACTAAACATTAATACTCTTACCACAAACAGGACTTCCCCCAAAAGACACAACACCAATAGAAATCAAACATTCCCACCAAAAAGACACACTAAATTACACATTCCCACCAAAAAGACACAAATGGACATCACTGGCTTTAACCTTGACATTTACTAATTAGCAATATTATCTGCTTTTATCATCACAAAAATCATTCACTGTTTTTAACTCCCATCTAATCTAAGCCACAATTACACATACTTTTCTTATAAGCAAAGCAAAACACTGATTTTAATTCTAGTTCTCTCATTAACAGTTTAATTGATCTTCTTCGTACTAGCTGTAATTCACCGAATTTACATGGCATCTTTTACGAGCGACAAAGTTCATTCATGACACAAATACAGTTCAAAGTTCTTGCTCTCTAGGTAAATAATGCCCAGTACTTAATAATGCGCCAGCGCAGTGCGAGGTTGGCTTAAACATTCACCACCCATCGCCCCATACCTCACTAGATGACATACGACTACAGGTCGTAAAGTAGCGCCCTCTCAGACGTCAGCACGGCTCCAATTCTCAGGCACCTGCGGACGGCGTCGAGCGACAACCCCAAAGGTCACCGTCCTCGTCTTTTGTGTGATCGGCTCCCCCGAACACAGCGTCAGCATCTGCACGGCCCGTTCGACTAACCACTCGAAATATTTTATGTGTGGTTTTATCTTCTCAATGTCAACTATTAAGTCTCGCACACCAAATGACAAAAATATTGATGCTCGATCAGATCAAATCACTCAAGAATTCGAGGTATTAGAAAATAAACTCTGAGCAGTAATGAAACATGGTCTGAGCGCGTAAAAATCTATGTGAGTGCACACCTCTACGCACTGCCAAAAAAATCTCTCTGAGTGAGTAACGAAAATTGAATGATCTCCGAATAAACAACAAGTGAGCGACGAAAATAAGTCATTATCTGAGCGAAAAATTTATGTATCAAAATGAGTCTGTATCAATGAGCTACGAAAATAAGCTCCGAAAAATTTCTGTATCAAATGAGAACGAAAAATTTCTACGTCTCTGTTAAATACGCTCCATCCCTTCTTTTCTCCCAAAATTTCCAAAATTTTGAATGTCACGTGTGTCCAAATCTCCCAATCCGAAATCATTTCCCTTTCCTACGCCTGGGTTCTCATTGGGCCCTTTAAAGGTCCTTCTAGAACCTTCTAGAAC
>NNCF01127139.1:214743-272870 GCA_002313205.1 Laupala kohalensis | reverse complement strand
ATATATATATATATATATATATATATATATATATATATATATGTATATATAGTCAAATAGAAATAATGCAAGTCTGTAGAACCATCTGGAAATATTTAGTTCAAAACGAAAAAGACTCGGAATAGAAGCGCGTGGTTTACACTACGAATATGGACAGTCCTGTGACAAGTGTAGTAAAAAGAAATAATTGAAAACGCAACCATTAGAAAATAAGTATACAAAAGATGTATGATTAATTCATATTCCCGGCAACGCCGGGTTCATTCAGTCAGCAAATTTACAAATTATACAGCTACCACACCCTTTTCCAAATGCTCTTATCCTACTTAAGATACTAATATTTTTACCATTATCGTGATTTATGCAATATACATTTTGTTTGAAATATAGTCTATCGACTGTATCACATAACTGTTATTTTATTTGATGCACTCGGGATTGGTGGTAAGGTTTTCGCCAGAAGATTAATTTCATTATTTCCCAATCTCCTTTTATTGTGCGTAACAATATATTTTGCTTTATTTGCTTTCTTGAATAAATTATTTTCCTTCAAAATTCTTTTTATTGTTGGAAAAATATTTTGAACCTTTTGTTCAATTACAGTATATAATTGTATATTCTGAATTAGAGATCTCAAATTTGGTTCAAATTTCAACGCTCCTTTTGTCTCCAATGTGAAGTTGCAAAATGTGAGTCGAGGGAGGCAAAATCCCGCGAAATATTTCCAGCAAAATGTGCACGAATCTAGGTCTACCTCAGAACAATTTAACTTCAATAATTTTGAACAATTTCAACAATTAATTAAGACACCTGCAATCAAAGTGCCCAAAACAATTTCCTTCCGTTACTAGGCCAGAATTGTCACGTACTCATGACTGTTCGCTGTGCCGTCGTCCCGGGTGACTAGTGAAGTGACTCCCTTCTACCTCCATGCACTTTCCTTGGGGAAAGTCTGACGCGTCAATGTGATATTTATTTCTTGATATTAGTCGCGTTATTTTGATGGAAACTGTTCGTTGGGATATTTAAAAAAAATATTTTTTTCGTAGTAAAATATTTGAGAGTCAGGAGACTAAAAGGGCAAAAGCATGGAACATCCATATCTTGTCAATAGAACATTATAATTTGTATTCACGTATATAAGATGAAACACATGAAATAAACAGGACATACATCAGGCTGGAACCACATTCATCTTTTGGATTCAATTTTTTTTTTCAATTAAGTAATTCTCCACATAAAAAGTCTGCACACTTATCACATAATTTCACACTCATAAACTTTCTTTCAACAATATCTCTCAAAAATATTCTTGGTAAAACGCATAGTCCATGAATTATTTAGATCGATCAATTTAAACGTCTCTATGTAGGTTAACTTCATAAATTATTTGAATCCAAATATCGAATACGCTTATCAACATTTCACTCATGTGGGTGGTTTCATTTTATGGAATTTAATGTCATGCGTAATACTCATATCGTGAATCTGGAAATGAAATGAAAATAGCTGACGCTTTGTTAAATCACATCAACCTCCGACACACATTTCCGCTATCAAAATTTCACATCTCAATTTCGTTCACAAATAACTTACAGGTAACTCGATCAACATTTAGAAAACTGGAAATCCATTGGGAAATACGGTGCGTTTCACACGCGTTTTACGACCGCAACCTCTGTAAAGCACGCGTCTCTCGATCATTCCGAAACCCTTTGATCGCGTTCATTAAGCAATTTTTTTTGCACCTACGCCGCTGCGAGCGCTGGTGTGCTGTGTGACGACAGTGGCGCTGTGTGACGGCGGCGGTGATGCGCAATGCAGCATGGCACTGGTACTGCGGTCCTCTGTCGACTGATTTTAATTACGAAAGCCGCAACGACGTTGCTAGTCGCACCCATTGACGTGATGCAGACTACAGCAATACGGGTGGATGAGATAGCAGGAACGCGACGCAGAATCCCTTATAATCGTCGGATAGAAAAAGTTACTCGTGTTATTCGTGGAATTCATGGTCAATAATTGGGTGTCTTCCATGTAAAAGAAAAACGAGAGAAACACAAGTTCAACCATAGTTTTTGCTTACGTAAAATATTTATTTTATAAACTCCAAACAAGAATTAAATTGGAAAACTTACGGATGTGGTTTTATATTTTGACTCAATGAACGCAAGAACAATGATGGCTGGTTTCATCCCGCCAGGAGTGACGCTAATGAATGCAGTACTTGTGGTAAATTGACGACAGAGTGCATGGTTAGATAGTAACCATTGTATGATGTTTGTTAAAAATATAGGGAAGAGAAGAGAAGGAGAGTGCATATAAAAAAATCCACTCAACTTTCCAATTACAATTCATAACAAAAACTCATGGCACTAAACATCCAACATAAAGCTAAAAAAGTAAGAAAAGAAAACCACTTCTAAAAAGAAATAATTATATATTGTAATCAATAAAGAAGAAGACATATTTCTAAGATCAATCGGTTGCAAAATATTTATCATTACAGTATATGTAATCTTCTAATAACATAATCAAAAACTGATTAGATGAAATAACTTCAACATTAAACTCTTTGCAATAGCCTTATTGGAAGATAAAGAAAAAGCGCCTCCAAGATACACACATACGCGCACACATACATACATACATACATACACGTATTAGGTATTCATCGAATCCGATGTTGCCATTTTCTCAATTGCATGTCAGGTTCCTCTGGTGACTGATAAATCCAGCTCTGGATTTACATGTTCTCTGGCGCGCTCTGCATTGATGTTGGTTGTTTGGAGGCGTGTCCAGCGGCTGAGGTGTTGAATTTTGTCCTGTCAATGTTGCTAGTTGTTATGTTGTTGTTCGGTTATGGTTCGTTTGTGATTGATTGGTTGCTTGTTGCATGATTTTGATGGGTTATCTAGGTGCAGCTTGATGTGTGTCTTTGTGTTTGGTTCTCATATGGCTCTGCCACCCTGCCTTTGATTTGTACGTTGTGTTACATATTGTAAATAAATAAATTTATTGTCAAAAAACAGTACAAACTGCGTATGACCACGTGGAGGGAAAAAAAAACTAATTTACTCTCCGGAAGCAAGCAAGGGACCATCCCATCAATTCCGATCAAGGGCCCTAAGGCAGAGGCGGATTCAAAAAATTCAGCAAAAATTCCTAGATAAGATAAAAAGTTAGCTGCGAGTTATAATACTAATAGAATGTCAATATGTTTGTAATTTTAAGCAAAAAATTACATGTAAGTTATTATCGAACTATAGATTATTCTGAGTATAGTGCTAAAAAATTGAAATAACACTAAATTCACGATTTATTGTTACAATAGACCCGCCCCTAGACAAAGTCTAGAGAACCTGTATGATAAATCCGCCTCTACCCGAAGGAAAACCGGAGAAAAACCCGGGCCAGGATGGGTTGGTACAAACAAATGTACAATATTGGTACAAACAAATATTGTACATTTGTTTGTTTGTGCTTGGCTTCTTGGAGTTGGGATTTCAGGGTGTCTTCGAGTAATATGTGAGAGAACGTGTCTTCTGCCTTGTTTACCTTCTCTCAGGAAATTTCCTACGTTTCCTCTACTTCATGGCGTATTATCCTATCTGGGTTTTTTTCATGGTTGTTTCCTGGAAATTTCTAACCTCTAACTGTGTTATCTCTCCATTGGTTTCTGTTTGAGGCAAGATCTCTCCAGTTAGCTGTGTTTATTCCTAGTTTCTTAAGATCTTCCTTTAGGACATCCATCCAGCGACATTTTGGTTTCTGCTGTGTTCTGCCCTCAACCAGTTCTCAAAAAAGGCTACCTGCAGTGGTACTCTGTCTTTGTCCATGCGCCTCACATGTCCCGCCCACCTGAGTCTGCTCATACGTATAAAATTGTCAACTGATAACATTTGTGATCTCTTTAGTACATACATACATACGATATTGGACATCATTGCCATAATTTGAAAATACGCTCTCCTGGAGCCAATTCGTAAAGATACGAAGAGACCTCAAAAATTTCTTTTTGCCGATTACAATACTTTCCTTATACACTCTGCGTATTTGGAAAGTAAAAAGGGTCTGAGACATCAAGGCATGTATTGTGGGAATGCGAGAACTATGGCAAAGAGAGAGCGGAGTATTTAGGGAACAATGCAAGAAAATATATAATAAACATGGACATATTATGGGTACTAAAAATTATGCGAACAGGAAATTTGAATGATTTCAGGAATATACAGGAAAAATAGAATACATTAAGAAATTACTAAGACAGTAGATAAGCGTATGCTTCCACGTGGACAGAGAAAGACAAATAAGAGAAATAAATATAAACATAATGAGAACCTTGCTTTGCACACAGCTATAGATGCAAGGTGACCAAAGGGTCGAAGGAAAAACAAAAACGTTGTATAACGTTGGTTGTGGGAAGACTATTGTTGTGGTGTGAGTTTACTTCCATTTCTTCCCTGTCTATCTTACGCCTTTCTTCCTCTTTAGATTTTAAATAAATTATAAAACAAATGGTACAGTGACAAAAGTTGAAGTATTACTATTCTTCTACACTCCATTAAATAATATTTTAATGGTCTCATTTCTGCTAACTGATTAAGCATTTCTTCGGAAGAAGGTAAATATTATCAAAATGTTAGCTTTTAGTAATAACATATAGCAATTGCTTACTTCAGTCAAATACATTAATACTCAAATGCCCCCTAGTTTCGTTCCTTTCCTTCGTAACCGTACGGTGCGAATCATACAAATGAAGTGTTGTACGTTAAAGTATTAAAAGGCGTGTTGATGCATTCATATCATCATCTTTCTCCTTTTCCTTCCCGAGGAAACAGTTTGACGTCCAGAGAAGGCACTACTTGACTCATTCATCTGAAAAGGGTTACATTTCTTTTTAGGACATTTGAAAACGCTGACGTGCAGCTGGTATAAACAATATTCGCGGGGAATTGTTCATGAGTTATGTGATGTCCATTGTGTACAAACATACGCTATTCATAACTGTTCAGATACCCTGATTAATTTTTTATGTTAAATATGAACCCGAGTGAAATTTGCCTATTACTAGCGGATTGGGATCTGCCATATTATCCAGATAAATAAATTAGTCGTGCAAATAGCGGCTTTCACCAGCGTTCTTATCATTTGGATAGCACTACTCAGGTATCTTATCCGTCCGGTAATGGTGATTGTCTTTCACTACTCTACCCGTTGAGAAGTTCCGCTATTGGAGAGGTAGTTTCTTTAACCAGCCGGTAATTGAGCGGATAAGCATTATAGGGGCGAGTGAACTTCAAATATGGCCGCTGTAGAGGTTGCCACTAACCTTATAAAAAAACAAACAAAGCTGGATAACCTTTAAGGGTAAGTAGTTTTTTATTTAATTAATTACTTCGTTCTTTGAAAATAATAGATGTTACTTTAATTGATCTTAAATATAAGAAGAAAAAAGACAGAAATAAAACACGCAAATAGCTAAAGCTTACGAATTTTTTTCTGTTAAGGTAATGTCACACGAGGTATACAATTTGGATGAAACAAAATTATAATTCATAAACGCGTTTGATATTTTGATTTTACAGTTTTGAGGAATGTCCTTTTTATTATTTTTCAAGTAATGATTCCTTTGAGTTTCTTCCATTTTCAGTCCGGTCTTCGGTGAAACAAATGCTTGCGTTCTAACTTTTTGCATTACAGTATCTGATGTTTTGTAAACATGAAGCGTGTCACTGTACTTTACGTTCTCATTTTTGTAAGCGCTTCACTGTCAAAAATTTTGTAAGCGCTTCACTCTCGTAAAAATGGTTACGTCGAAAGGTTTGCTGCAGGGAGTCGTTCTACCCAATGGGGATGGATAAAGGAGGTATTAACCCTACCTCATGAAAAATGTGACTTCGAGTTTTTTGAACTTTGAAAAAAGAATTTAAAAGATCTTTGAATATAATTACTTAGTTATTGAAAGAGGTGTATTTTGTCACGTTTGCTGGAATCAAACGAAATTGAAAAGAAGACATCCGCTAATACAGAAATATTTTTAAAAAGTGGTTAAAATTAACTCCACTAGCACTGCGAGATTTATACGCGCCTCTTCTGTTTATGGTTCATCGTTTCCCCTTACAATATTGGAAATGTTTTACAAATAAGATTCACGTAACGCATGTTTCTCCTATTTTCTATCCATTGGTGTTTTGCAAACTTGGAATGAACCTCCCTCCAAATCTTTCATGCCAATTACCAAGAAAAAAATTCCCGTTTCCCTACTTTCATCTCTACGTGTACCTGTTATCTGTTTGTGTATCCCAGAAATTCAATAAGAAATTCGAATTCTTTTTCCTAAATAACACATCCTATTGCGTCTAGCAATTATAATTCCGCAATTTTTAACGTTCATTTTGATAATTGTTTAGTTAACTGAAGTCGGTTTATATATATTTATAACAATATTGATATTAAAGTAAAATTTACTTGTTTATTCTTATTCTGACTTTCCATATGTCACCTGCCTTCTGTTAATGATTGAATGTATGATTTGGAAATATTAATTTACCTTTCGCACTTTCCAATTGTATGTGATGGCAATTTGAAAGTCAAACATGGATAGAATTATTTAAAGAGCCAATCGAATTAAATATTCCTGAAAAATGTTCACTCCTAGTCAAACGTTTGAAAATTTTTAAAGATACAGAAGATATACACGTTTCACACACTGCACTTGTCTATTTTTTAGAGCTCAGTAGATATATTTATTTGATATTTAAAAAAATAGTCTGCCACTGTTCAACTGCGTTTGGTAGGTGATAATAAAAATCAACTGAAAAAATTCTCATGTTATAAACGACGTCGCAGCGCAGATATCCACCATTACCAGGCAGGTTGACCAAGCAGAACCTTCTAGTTTCGGACTACGGGTAATGTGTATGAAATGTTAAGACAATTGAAATGTTTCTTTAAATTTATTTATATCTTACTTTATTTAATACACTATTGTGTAAAACACAATCGTTATATCACAATTTATTTTACCCCATCTTCAACAATATCATTCCGGGGAACATGTAAGTCATTTTTGTGACACTGTATCGGACTATAAGGCGCGTTGAAGAAGCATAGCCTGTTCGAAAAAAGAAAAAAGGAAGTAGGTTATCCTTTAGTCTTAAAACTTGAAGTAATTCAATTTAACTCTTTATAGCACAGTTCATGGTGTGTGAATGAGACGGAATGTTAGCTAGATGAAGATAGCTGAGAAATAACAATGAAAGGGTAGAGGGGTGGATGTTCTTTTAAAACTGCTTTTGGATTGGAAAGGTACGGATTAATAGGAACGGAAATGTCCTCACGAATGATGGATGGGCAAAAAACTAAATGATTCTTACTTGGGAAAATTGCAATATATTTCTTTGAAATTGGATAAAACTGCCAATTAAATCTCACGTAAAAGTATTTAATAGCATACTCGAAGATACTGAAGTTAAAAGCAAATTTTATTCTCATCAGTGTGTTTCTTTCAGTGTTAAAATCGTTGCGTGTTATTATAATAAATTTGTTTTCAAGTAAAACAACACAGTTCAAGAAAAAATACGTAAAACAAGTGCAATGAAAGAGGTCGCTGAAATATCAATTCGAAGAGTACGAGTATCATCACATCAGATAAGATTTGAAATAAATTAATATCTCGACTTTAAAAAAAAACCAAAATTGTTCTTTTTAGATTAGTTTTTAATCAAGTCAAAAATGCAGGAAATGAAGATTGATTATTTTGTGGAGGAAAATACTGTTTTTTTTCTTTCCGCGGTATTTCTGAACATCGATAATAATAAAGAGATAAAATCGAGAGTACAAGGAACGCCTACTGTCACTTGTAACTTCCTATGAAAAAATAAAACTGAAGAGATAAGAATATGACAAATGCCACTCTTGTGGGGTTTTAGATCTCGCAGACATTGACCATGTCTGAAGGGGTGATAATGGAAGTGAAATATTGACTGCAAATGAGGGGAGAAGGGAGTAAACGGATGGGGAAAGGAGGGTGGGGCGGAGATTATATCAAGCGGTTGGATGGAATGTAAGCAACCTTTCATCGTGATTAGATAATGTTGCAACTGAAGTTATTCGACAGATTTTATCACATCCTGATTGTTATTATGACATTACATTGAATTGAAACAACGTGAGAAATGGATTGTCTTCAGATACTCTTGAAAAAATCATATGAGTTTAAATAAAATTAGTGGATCAAGAGTAGATTAACATTGTTCACTTGTACCAAATGGTAAAAATTGTCTCGTTCGTTTGAATTTTTTTTTTCGAAATAGTGAAAAGAATTTTTTAAATCCAAAACAAGAGTAAAGTATGTAAAGCGATGCATTAAAAGAATGAAAGTTATCACGTTTCTGCTTTGACCTTCTGTTCGCAATATCACAGTGAAATCTAATTCAAAATGAGAGAAGTGAATGCTTCAATAAACTAAATGATGCTTGAATTTTCCAAATTACCGTGGCGCGACGATAAATTGAAGAATTTTCCATTTTCGATTGCTTCTTTGAAAGAAAAAACAACAAAAAAATAATGCAAATTTATGTTTATTATACGAGAAATGAAATCTGTTACAATAAAATATTTATTATGAATGAAATAAAATATTTATTCTGAATTAGCTCACAATTATGTTAATTATATTTTTTCTTCATTTTTCAACCATAGGAAAATAAATTAGATTTCAATTCTTCTGCGAATGGCTACTCTAACAAAATATTGGATGTACTCACTTTTTGTTTACTTGTAGTAATATAGGTTGGTATAGGATAGAAATTATTATATAATTGATAAAGATCACTATATTTGTATAAATATTGATATAGGGAACAATACTTGCGATCGGTAAACTAAATAAGATCCGGAGATTTCTATTGGGATTTTACTGAAAAGAGCACCAATACGATAATTATTCTTTACGATACTATATGTCCTAGTATTTTCAAGCATGGAGTGATTTCTTGCTAAATGTTAAATCAAAGAATTGTCTAGTTTTTCTTCGTTCTAGTATCTGTACCGTTCGATCATTATTATACCTCTGAAGATTTAAAAATAATATTTACACCCAGCTTTTAACTTTCTTAAAATTACATTTACATTTCATTTTAACGTAGAGAACGTACAAATATTTTGTGGTCAAATTTAGCTAGGAATGGAGATGAGAGAACAGAATAGTCGAGGATCGAAATGATAACGCGAGAAGATGAATTATGTTTCCGACACACGGGAATTAGTGAAGCTACAAATGAAGCATGAAAATGAATAAGCTTATGTTTTTTGCTCTTCAACACCTATGGCTGTAAGTTGAACTCGAAATGCGAAATTTGCGTGTTTCCTAAACGAATACAATGTCCGCCCTAATTGATATGCATAATATAGCACTGTTTTTTAGTGCAGTATGCACAAAGTATGATGATTTACTAATTATCTGTGTTGCTAAGAGACATGTCACAGAAACATAACAATGTTTCTGTGTTCTCATGCGTCATTTCATCAGAATCTTTGTATCTACAATGCCACTATTTTCAAAATGAGTGATTTTAATATTTGCTTCATTTCTGTATTTATATATATCTATATATATATTTAAAGATAAAAATCTGGATACAAAACTTTTCTTAAGCTGATATGAACTTCAAACTTGTGATTTAAATAAATTATTTCAACATTTGAAAATCAAATTATGAATTATTGGGGCGTTATTATCATATCGTGTATAACTATTTTAAAACTACCCGTAGATGCAGCAATACAAAAAAATATAATTTTCTGGGAAACCGAAGTGGATTTTTCTGATGTAGTTAAACATGCTTCTAAGTGTTTGAATCCCAGATCTGCCGTATTTGCTCTCTCTGCAACGAATCTCCAGTTGGAAACAATACACAGAATGGGAATCGCTCTCACATCAAGCCATTACATCCCAGACGTAGTGCTAGTGTTTATATATCGTGTCCTAGGAGATTACCACAGCTTTCTGGAAACCGTGTTGATCAGTTCTGATGCTTATCTTGGGCCCAGTACGTGGTTAATGATACTGAGTACTGAAGATCAGTGTAATGTCAAATGTGTTAAATCTATTTTTCAAACTTTAAGTGGACATCCTGTAGAACGTGTGGCGATGGTGACAGACAAACATATTTGGGGCTATGATCCATATTTATTACGATCAGAACTGTCCATTTCTCGTAGATTAAATACTGGGAATATATGTTCGTTGAGGAGACTTCTACCGAAGTATCTGTATGGTGAACCATTGCGTGTTGCCATGTTTGATAATCCGCCTTGGGGAAATGAAAAAGTTTCGGTCCCCACGTCTTCTGTGCTCCCTTCGAATAGAAGCGATGACGCTCAAGTTGGAAGTCTAGTAAAGAATGATACACCCGAACAAAAAGTTCCCAGTAATCGAGACAATTTTGTGCATTTCAATAGCTGTAAACATGATGGAAACGATGAAGAACAGAAACAACTTTCAAATTTCACCAGAAATTATTCCTCTTTGTCTAGATCCATGGAAAGTTCCGGAACAGCCAAGCACGGAGATGCGGAGGTGAAGTACGTTAGAAACGGTTATACCAACAGAAACAAGAAAAGAGATAGAACATATATTGTAAGAAGAACGCAATTATTACGAAACTTTAGAGCTCTTCTTAACAAAGAAAGAACATCAGAAATGAGACATAATAGTGGGGTAAATAAAAGAAAATTAGTGATGGAAATTAGTGATGAAGAAAATGTTCTAGTTTCGATAAGTGATAAAGAACAAAATCATCAAACACAACAAAGTAAGGGTACAATTCAAGAAAAAGATAATTTAGGGAAAGGAGTTAACTATCTAAAACATTCGGGAAAAGATTCTAATGTTCGCTATGCCAGGGAAATAAGAAGAAGTACACTCGATATCACAAAATACATCGCTATGAAGAATACTACACTCTGCGAACGCCAAACCAGAGCAGGCAGAACGCCAGGAAGTGAGTCTCTTCAGCAGTTTGAAGGTCCTGATTGGCAGCTGGTGGAGGAGGCAGCGCGTTGGTTGGGTGGATATGTGCGTCTTGTACCTGGAGACAGCTATACATTCGGAGGTTTTGTCAACGGCTGTCTCGTTGGCACCAGCGGTGATGTAGCTTATGGTCGTGCAGACATAGCAGCCAATAGGAAGTTCCCCAAACTGCCTCATGCACCCCACCTCTCGTTTACGGATTTCATCAGGAGTGAAGCACTGGTTTGTTTGGTTAGTTAGTTTCTCTCGTAATCTGTATGGGAACTAATCATCAACTAATACTGTCTTATGAGGGGTTATTTGAAAGAATTTCCTTAAAGTTGGGCTTTATCGGAGAGTGTGGTCATATTTTTGAAAAAAAAATTCAAGCTTTAGGTTCGAGTTTTTGGAATTCACATTTGCAAAGCCTAGTGCTTTACCTATCAAATATGAGTTGCTCAAAGTTATCATGCATATCGAAAGAAATATGGGCTAAGTTACTGTTTCATTTGAAGTATCTGGACTTCCTAACTTAAAATAATAAAAATGTGAAGTAGGTTCCTTTTGGATAGACGGTACAGCTAACGATGTACAAATCGATGGATTCAGCTAATTTCCACCCACGTGTATTTTTTATTTCCAAGATTTAGTCTGGCAACGATGAAATTATTATAATATACTTTGTTTATTATACGATACATTGGTGTACGTTGATTGATATGAGTATTTAAAGAATACTTGTTACTTAGAAGCTGGAGGCAGACAATTTTATAAAGTATTTTCTTCTAATTTACTCTCTCAGCATAGATCTCCCGGACGTTGGGGTTTTGTGGCTACATAATGATTCATTTCCTAATTTCAAATTTAATAAATGACTTCTAAAACTGCACTAAAATTCTCGCAAATTTGAAGGTATAGGGAGAATTTTTTGACTAAATTCGTTGTATTCCTCAATTCACAGCGAAGTTGTAACAATATCTGATTTTGTCAAAAGTGTTTGTAATAGGAAACTTCCCTCCAAATTTTTCTCTTGCATATTTGGTGGTAAACACTATACGAGTATAATCTGTCGCTAGGGTATCGGGAAGTGAGGTTGTTTTACCGATAACGGGACGAGTTCAGGTTTCGTGTACTTAGTTAAACACATATAAAAAGGTTAATGTCGAAAAAATATTTCATATATGTTCATAAGAATCTGTATTACCAAAAATAATTTCCAATTTTTAAATAGTTCTTATCACTTCGCGGTTCGAGACTATCATTATATGGAATCGAGAACTACACGCGTAGCGAATCAGGTTTTTTATTTGTACTGTCTGAAATCACCCAGGGTTCAATTACTTGCCATTAATATATAGATATCTCCACAGGAACATCTCTCCTACCATTCTCGGAGGCAGTGCTCCTACCTATCCCTCTCGCTTGGCGACGACATCGCTAAATGAACTGCTATTATCCGCATAGATCATTCCAGACAAACGCGTAAATTTCCGTTTGATAGTTACGGAAACAAATTTAAATCTGCTTATCGACTCATCTAGACGCTAACCGTTTCAGACAATTCCTAAAGTTTGGTAAGATCCATAAAATTATTTGGATTTGTATATACACAAAACAAATTTTTCCTAATAAATCATCTTTGTATACTATCTTTATCTATTATTGAATGTAGAATGAGAAATATTTACATTACCGTGGAATTATTTTGGTACTTTATAATATTGTATGCGATCTTAATCACTGTGATTCGGAGAATCAAAATGAATATAATCCTTGTATTTAGAACTAAGGACGTATTAAATTTTGGATACGCTTTTGATAGCTGGCAAATAATACTTATCAATCTAACTTCAGTTGAAAGCCACTGAATTTTGTTTATTTCTATTTCCGTATGTTCACTTTTAGACTTTTACAATGTTTGCTATTTTCGACCACACGGGAATTCGTGGATAAGGCTTTTAAGCATTTGAAGGAGAAATGCAGGCAATTTAAAAATTACAATATTATAGCGTAGGTGGCATATATCCAATACAAATACCTTTATACGCAGTAGGGCTTTGAGAATATCGAGTAATTCTGAATGGAGGATCAATGATTTAGGTATAATCCCAGTTGTCGATATCAGAAAAGGATGGCTATAAAACGTCTCTGCTTCCAGAGTTTTAAAAATTTGTGGGTAATTTCACGCATTTCATATGTTTAGTGGACTGTGCTCGAAGTAGCGCTGCTTGAACGTCATATTAAAGGGAACAACATTTTGTTTGGTATTATCTTAAATATTAACATTTTAAATATAACAATATGAGCAGTATTGTCTTGGTTGATTGACTGACTCACTAACTCACTTCATCAAAATGGAGTCCATTACTTTCATCCATTCATAATTCATTCATCAAAATGGAGAAAAACTATCAGTTAGGAATTTGTATGCGCTAATGCTTTTGTACAGTAATGAGAAAGGGTTTTTCGTAATACTGATTTTAATAGGTGAATTATGGCAAAATGTAGATTTTAGAATTTTCACTATTTTTTACCATATTTTACGTACTAATTGCTTGTGTTCTCCTTGTGTCATTTGTTTTGCCACTAGAGAGCATTAACGCCGCACAACCACATGTAAACAAAGTTTGCTTGTTTCGATTTTACACCCATACGGTATTTCTGATTACTTCGTAAGTATGTTGTGGAATGGGATGAAGGTTTGTAAAACCTCGGCACCAGATTCGAAAAAACTACGTTTGAATATGCCTGTTACCATTAAAAAATGAGTTATCAAGTTGAACAATGTGTCTTTACTCGACGTTTTATTTCAAATTGCGTTAGTACATCTTTTCTCCAATTTAAATTATTACAGTAACACATACACATAAGTGCACGTGGCACGATAGCTCAGCAAACAGAAGAATTTTTTAAATATTTTTACAATCTTTTATTTAACTTCAACTGTTAGTTCGTATGCTTGGGACAAATCTTGGAACGTAATTTTTACTAGTTCTTCCCAATTGATTGAGCTGAGAAGCACAAATATATAAACTCTGTGACAACGATGTCTAACTCAATATAATGATGTCTAACTCAAATAAAAAACTTTTAAAAATTTCTTTCAATTACGATTTTATTCCGAGATAACGAGCGGCGAATAATTTCCAGGAAGCGTCCCCTGAAATGCAATCAGTCTCTTCATATCAATAAATATAAAGAATTCATGACATTTTCGTTATAACTTCTTATCATTACGATCGTTTCTGAAAAGATGATATCATCGGAAGGTGTATTATACGAATGCAATACCATTTATGCTATCCATACTAATACACAAACGCGAAATGCGGAAGTGTATCTGATCACGACTAAAACACTGAACCAATCGTCATGAAATTTGGCATGGAGATAATTTAGATGAATATAGTCCAACTTTTATTTTCAAAATGTGTGGAAGAAAGATGGAAGATAAATGTCGATAAAGTCGGAGGAAAAATTCGCTAATAAGCTGCCTAAACGATCAGATGCTCGTAAAAGAAAATACCAGTTTGTTTTATAGGATGGTGATTGGTTAGTTTGTAAGTGCTCGTCGAAATAGTATTTGTTTTACAATTTGCGCTACAAGCTTTTTGAAGACAAATAATAAACATAAAATAATAATAATAAATTTAATAATAAATTTATTGTCAAAAAACAGTACAGACTGCGTATGACCACGTGGAGGACATTAAACTAATTTACTCTCCGGAAGCAAGCAAGGGACCATCCCATCAATTCCGATCAAGGACCCTAAGGCAGAGGCGGATTGAAAAGTTTCAGAAAAATTCATACATAAGATAAAAAGTTAGCAACAAGATATAATACTGATAGAATATCAACATATTTGTAATTTAACACAAAAAATTTATTTTACATGTACAAATTATTATCGAACTATAGATTATTCTGAGTATAGTGTTTACAAATCGTAAGAATTGAAATAACACTAAATTCATGATTTATTGTTACAATAAACACGCCCCTAGACAAAACCTAGAAAACCTGTATAAGAAATCCGCCTCTACCCGAAGGAAAAATGAAGAAAAACCCGGGCCAGGATGGGGCTACGGAATTAATGTACACAACCGTGCCAGTGTTGAGTACATATAAAACTACTTGGGCAGGGAGTTATATAGAACGATTCCCGAATGATAAGGTCCTTTTTGACAAAGAGTGGTTGACACTCTAGGGCGATGAATATTATTCCTATTGAGAGTATTGTGTTCATGAACGAGACTGTTTCGTATGAAGCAAGGGTGGCACTACAGTAATTCGATCTTAACAAACAGTTTCACAAACATAAATGCAGGGAAATGTTAAGATATTTAATTCCTTAAATAAAGGTTTACAAGAGTTTCGGGGGTGAGATTTACAAATTATCCGAACTTACAAATTATCCGAACAATTAAATCATATTCAGCGATAGAGATACTAAGTACGTTTATTTCTATAAAGACCTACTGATGTTAAATATGTATGGAGGTTATAGCATTTGGCATTGCATCACCTTAACAAAAATATAAACTTATTGTGTTCGCTTTAGTACATCGCTTGAATACAAGCTTGTTTTCAAAAACGTTTTTTTTTAAACGAAAGAACTATCTTTTGGAGGCTACTATACATTCTTGATAACAATTAATTTATCTAGTCTAGATTTTTCCCAGATATTTGAGAATCATCTGTTCATTAGAGAACATTTTTTGAGAATTTTTGAATAGATTTTAACCTCTTCCATAGGTCCCCAAGGCGGCTCGTGTTCCACTATACTTGAGCGTATTCTTGGCGTTCCCAGCGACCGTGTGGACTTCTGTCGGTGTGACCCTCGTGGCTTTCTGTATCGCATGGAACATCTTGGCACGTGCAGCCGGGAACATGCTTCCTCGCCCTTGGTATGTGGATATAGGACCACGCGTGCTTGCAGCGGCTGGAGCGTTGGTTGGCCAGGGTTTGTCAGAACACGCCACTTGGACAGCGACTGGTACCAAGCGAAGATACCGAGATATGAGGTGAGCAAATGACTTTTATCATGTGAAACACAAAATTTATGAATTTCATATAATAATTGTTAAATGATGTATGATTGATATTTGTTAAGTTAACGATCGAAATCATCCGCGCTAATATTTTCGATTTAGATGTGTCGATTAGATTCTAACATGAATATTAGTTTTCTGTACTTTAATACTAATGACTTCTTTCATTTTAAGCAGGGTAAACATTGTAATAGAAGTGATTTCAGAAAGTACTCAGCTTACTCACACTCATTGAAAACCTTCGTAGTGACATTGGTATAAGTGATTCGGATAAACCTTAAAAATTAAAATAATGTCATCATCGGATCTGATTGTACGTTGCTAAATTAAAATCTTTAATTTTAATGAGGTTTTAATTTATAATAAGACTTTCTACGGTTTGTAAATTTAATAAGACACGTCTTCTCGTCATTATCCTGAGAATACGTAAAACCGACCTCTATATCTCTTGTGGTAATGTAAGAAGAATATGTTTGTGAATGATCTAGGTGTAATGAGTGGTCATAAAAATATATTGCTAATAAGAGTGGAATTGCGTCAATTTGAAACAATAACTTTCAACTACTGTTTTGCATTATAGTCAAATAATTTTTTAACATTTGTGAGAAATTGTTTATTAAAAATGCAAATCAGATGTGATGTCGATACGCGAGAAATAGATCCTGTATTACACTGAGTCATGCCATAACCAGAGGCTTAAGTTAATGAACGCAAATTTCATGAATAATTTGAGCACGAAACCGAATCGTGTGAAATGGCCATATCTTTCAGTTTCTGTGCAATATTTTTGCGTTTGGTTCTGACACATGCGTGAGAAGCCCCATACTCCAATTTCTTAGCATTCACAGCAATTCACATGCATCCGTTTCAACTTTTAGTTTTCTGTATGGTACTGTATCAGAATTAATAAAGCATATTAAGAAACATAGATGTACTTAATTAATTTTAATTTCACAAATTTCATTCGTTCCTTTTTTAGAATTAATATAAATTTATATAGACCATCAAACAAGCAATACTCATCATCATCATCATCATCTAGATACGCAAACAGAAGTTTATAAGTTTATTTTCTGGGAATTGGACGGAGCAAATAATACTTTAGAGCATTAAAATGTGTGTTGGCGATTTCATATTATTTCATCTTTTTCATTTTCGAATAATAACATTTAAAATTACACCAAGAAAATAAGCTTCTTGACTCATTTATTTGATATGGACGTTGGCATGACATTATCGGTACAGAATTGTTATTTTGTATATGTGACACTCCATTGTGCATTATCATATGATACTCATTACTGTTCTGATACCCTGTTTACATAGTTTAATGCTATATATGAAACCAAGTGAAACTTGCCGACAACTGGAAGTTGGGGGAAAGTAGTATCTGCCAAATTATCCAGGTGAATGTAAAATTTCTTGTTAAATAATAGTAAAGGTTCATATTATCGTACAAAACATTTGTTTCATTCATTCTTCAAGCAAGTTGTAAATATTTTTGCATTCCCCCGCCTCAGGAACGCCTCATTTAATACGCTATAATCATTAGATGTATTTTATAATAAAAAGCATTGTAATGTGGGATTAGTCATTTTTGTACTTTATCAGAAAAATTATATACCTTTCGGCTTCTTTTGTGAACTTTTAATCACAAAATATATAATATTCGTCCATTTAAGGTCGTAAGTCTTTAATTATTTAATTAATTGGATTATATAATGGACGTTAATTTTAGTTATATACTTACTAACGTTCATTATATACTTACATAACTACATATATGAATCGCTATATTTGAAATATCGTTTCAGCTAGAATATAATAGTAGTATAATAATGTTACACGTAAATAATCTACTAACAGCTGTGCATATTCTTGGAATTATATTAATTTTCTTTTGTAGACATTGTGGTAAATTCAACCAAGAAGGTCATAGTCATGAGAGTGTTAGAGGATATGTTGGTGGCCTGGTACGCGGACTGCTGGTGCTGTGGGCAGCTCTGTGTCTGGTGACGAGCAGCGTGTATCAGGCTGCTCTCACCAGTCGATTAGCAGCGCCTTCCTTCTACGCAGACATTGACACTCTCGAAGACCTGACACGCTCTCCGCTGCGCCTGGTCACGCACGGCGCTGTTAAAACTATGATCAAATACGTTGATAATGCGTTGCTGAAGAAGGTGCGTATCTCAAAAATACAATAGCTACCAGATGACACTCCACCCATCTAAGTCGATAATTGTCGTTTATCCATAAGTATACATTATTTTAACATTAATTTATATAATTTGTTCTTTATACTGATGATACCGAAGAGATCATTTTCAATATGAATGTCACTTTCAATGGGCAGAGAGGGGCACTTGACCCCCAAAATACCCCAAAAAGCAGAATTAATAGAGAGAGTGAATATGTCTTTCCTTCCCAAGAAGTCGAAGTATTCCCCCAGAGAATCTAACATTAATTCGTAATATGACTTAAAAATAAAATATGTACGGCGATATCTTGCCTCGAAAAACTTGTTTCCACGCCGCTTAATAACCTGCATACACCCTTGCCATCCATGGGAATAAACTCTTGTATCAATATCATTGTATTGCCATTAATACTCGAATAATCATTCAGGTCGATTTTATCTATGACATGGTGGAGATGTCTCGTCGCAGCACGCAGACGCGTCTCTGGGGTGAGATAACTACAGGCAGCATGGCTACTCTCATGGTGCAGGACCCGCGCTATGCGGACGAGGACGGGGAACCACGAATTCACATCGTGTCTGAACCTCTCAGTCCTGGATTCGTGCTCTTCGAGACGGCACCTGCATGGCCTTTGTTGGACAGGTACTATGCGCTTTTGGAAGGGCAAGAGACTGGGAGATTCTTTTCTAACCGATTGAGTATTCATCATCGTTTATTCTATAATACATTTCGAATTAAATGCCTCCGTGGGGACAATTTTCATTTTTTCTTTCATCGTTTTACATTGTCAATCACATGATCAATGAGTCACTATTTTCAGTTTAATATACGATTTTTTTTCACAATCTACTCGTCAACCATTATTTCTCTTCTATACCAGTCGATCTAGCACTGTGTTTTCAATGTCAAGTTATTGTAGGCATCCTTCTGTCTTTAAATGGAAACTGTACTTTCATGACATGTTTAGAACTACGCCATCAGCAAATATGAGAATTTTAATCCTCTATCTTATTGTAGTTGTTTTATAGGCTATTAAATACGGCTTAGGTCCCAGGGTAACGACAACACATAATGAAGTAAAATACATCATCGAAGTGAAATTTAAATTTATTGTTTCAAATTCGAACAGAGATAAAAATATTAATATTGATAAACATTTCTATGTCATTTACGGTATGAGTTTTTCAAGCAGAATAATATTTTGATCTCAGTAAAAAGCTAAATTCATTATAAATATTGTGATAATAGTTTCAGAAAAATACTACAATGAAAAATAAATCTCCAAATAATTCGAATTTTTTATTTAAAAAATATGGCTAACTACAATGAAAAACAACCTAATCTCTACGGTTTGTAGGTCCTTGAGTGGTCTGATCTAAACACCAAACAATTTTTAACAACATTCTCAAATTTATTTCCCCAATTACACATAATGTCCAAACTGCACTCCGATCATACACAATACATGAAAGGTTAGCCCCCGTGAGCTAAAAATTATGACAATTACCAACCAAATGAACCCCTCCAAAAGAGACACGTAATCATCAACAATTCTCCCTACGACATAATGAAACATTAATTAACACAGCCCTCGGCTACGCAACATGTGAAAAAGAAACTTCAAAACACACAAAAAATACAAAACACATGATAAATGGATCGAAGATGACCCTTAGATTCGCAGGTTTACATTATTATTAATTACTGTTAGCAGTTCCGAGATTGACCTTTTATATAATTATTAATTTTTTTGTTTCATGACTACCACTTTGACAAGAGTTCATGGCTCATTTTTTAAGATTGCTTTCGAGTTTACACTTCGTGCTCTTTCTGGATTTGACCGTTCAAGCACTCCCGCACGCGCGTCTGAATTTTTAGTAGCAAAACTCAAAAACATTGTCTCGTACTCATCGCCAGAAGAAAAATCAGCTCGCACTCGTCGCAAAAATCGAAATCGTAAATCTACCACCTCTCGCAGTGCTATTCAGGTTTGCGGACACCCTGTAACTACTTTCGACCATATTCCTCCAAGAAAACTATTTCTTAAGTTCCACCAATCGATACATTGAATTTCCAGTAGTTCAATCTCTATCGGTTCTCTTGTAACTGGACTTCAACGTTCTCTCGATTCCGGTGAATTCATCCTTCCACTCAGCCAACAGTACGACGCACGCGACACCCATCTTCTGCATGAAAAACACGCTTCCGTCGGCATCTGTTCGAAATAGTTGACAGGATGGCACCCCTTGGTGAAAACCACTCGAATAGAAGTTTTGTCTTTCCAAATTACTACGGCTCTTTTCTCAATATTCCATCTCCATTCATTCCCTCACGATTTGAGAAAATCACAGGCTATTTAAGTTCACTGGCCATTATGTTTTCCTTCACCCGTGATAACTGAGTTATATGAATTTAAACAACAATACTGTTTCGAAATGATCGTGCAGGTAGAGAATTGAAAGCACCTGAAGCGATCAGTCAACTCTCGTTTGCATGTGGGTTCTGCGCAAGCGTAGTTCTGCAAAATTAACATTCCCGCCTTGAAGATATAGTATATTCTTCAGTAACCGGCTGGAGGCCGTTGTGTAAACAGCGAAATTAGCCAAGGTGTTACTCCATCGCAAAAGGGTAGTTTAAACTTACGCCACCAGGGCGCGCCAGTGACCGGTCTCAAGGTTATTAGCTTTCGAAGGAAATATTTCAGAATTCCTGCGCCAGAGCGCGCGGCGGAAGCTCGACGTTGACAGTCGAATAACGATGGAAGTTCATCTGTTTCTTTCTCTTATTGTATATTTTTAGGGCTGCTTTTTTACGAGCCACGAGGAGAAGACTGAAAAATACGTATTGTATCTTATAAAATTTGTTTTATGCTCATTTTTTCATATTGAAACATTTATTTAACATTCACATTATAAATAGTGTGAATTATTTCTTGATTGAACTTATTATTGGCAAGGCAATTAAAATTCTTCACGACAATGAAATCTTATTTTTTATAAGCTCCAATGAGATTAATTCTGCTTCAACAATAGGTGTGTTTTTTATTTTTGAAGTGATATTCTTGTTATTCATTTCTTGTTAAAAACCTGCTCCAGATTAACTACAGCGGGCGCTGTGTCGAGATACGCTGTTTTGGCAGATATTGTGTGTTTTTGTGTCGAACAATACTTGTAATTGTTTTTAACACCATAACATCGATAGGTTAAAATGGGCAAGTAATATTCACAATATTACTTGCCCATTTTCATTTTAAATTTAGAATTTAAACATAAAATTAGAATTTCAAGAATAAGAAATAATTTTCCTTTTTAATATTATTTAAGTTTTAAATTCTCTTCAATGACTTTAATGAAATTTATGGAAAACAGCTGTGATTGGTAAATACCAGTAAATTATAATTTTAACTATTTTCAGTATTTGTGAATTGATCGGAAATGAAGCATCAAAAAGGTATGAAACGTTCAAAAGAACCTATTAAAGAGAGCTTTTAATAATAATTGTGTGTACGTACTCCATAATGTTCACTGTTGATGTTGAGATATAAAATATCACCCCAATTCGAACACCACTGCCCACCCAATTTCCCCTACTCCCTTCAAAGGGTGAGAATTTCAAATATACCAAAACTGCTCAGTTTGATGTTCACTTTCCATTAATTCTTACTTCATGTGTACATCCGGGACGGGGTTGATTAATCATCCAAAAAATTATCGCTCATATCCGTGCCTCTTGAAATATGCAACCCAACACACATCGCAGTGTGCCACCGATCTAAGAGGGTAACGCAATACCACTTCCACCCATTCCAGCTCCATAGGGGGCTGAACGTAGGAGTGAATTATGGGATTTTTTTCGTTTTCAATTAAAGCAAGGAAAACTGTTGGAGGAATAAACTTTATACTTGGAGTACAAATACGCCTAAGAATTCCATATTTTATTCACATAAATCATTTTCTCGCGATCACTCAGAGATGTAAAGACAACAAATTTTCAGAAAGGGGTAAACTACTTAAAGGAGTTTCTTGCTGCGGCGGTCAGCAGTGAGAGATCACCTCCATCAAGTGACTTAGATACTAAGAAGTTTGGAAATATTTAAAACACTCATCCCTCGAAGAAGAGAGTGGGGGATTCTTTTTATTTAGCATAGACATTTATGAATCTGTACACACGAGACTCCCCGACGAATAAAAATGTGATATTTTTATTTGATGTTCGTAAATTTTCACCCCCTTATGCTATAAGATTGTCCCTGCACGCAAGTGGTGGTACAGCAACTTCTCGATACGTTTGTCTCAAGAAAACACGGGAGTTTTCACATCCCTAGATTCAGAATGAATCAATTCAAAATATGGAAGTTATGGTGCGATGAAGGAAGTGTGCCGCTAATTTTTCCAGTATAGATATAACGACGAGTGAGTCTCTGAAGATGTGTGGATTGAGGATAAAAAAATAAAAGGAAACGTAAGGCGACCACTAGCTTGGCGAACACGTACACGAGTAGTATGAACGCATATTCATGGTTATTTTAGTTTATTATGATTAAAATTAACTCGATTGTTGCATTATTTTCGTGCATCAATATGCACCCGAAAATTAATTAATCGATATTACATTTAAAGTACACTTGTTCATTCCATCAAAAGCAAGAACACAACGTTTCGATCTGTGTGTAGATAAAATCAGGTGTTAATAATGAGTAAACCAAATATTTATTCGTAAAAACATGATAACTGTGGAAAAAAACAACAAACAAAAAAACGAAAATACAGTTGAAATGCAGAATCGTATACATCGTTTTAATTTATAACTTTTTTGTATTTTCTTTCATTTGTCGTCATATTTTTTATACATGACAACTGTAGAAGTATTTTGTTTATGCAATATGAACACGTAATAATTACCTGAACGGAGGCCGGAACATTGGGTCCGTGATCCTGTTGGAATAAACAAGTCTATTATAAAGGTCGTAATGTCGATTTCTCGAAAATTGGCTAGAATCACCATACAAACATAAGAAGATACTCATGTGCTATAATGTATGGATAGTTTATAGTTAGGTATTAAATAAATAAATTTATAATAAAAAAAGCAGTACAAACTGCGTATGACCATGTGGAGGACAATAAACTAATTTACTCTCCAGAAGCAAGCAAGGGACCATCCCATCAATTCCGATCAAGGGCCCTAAGGCAGAGGCGGATTCAAAAATTTCAGAAAAATTCATAGATAAGATAAAAAGTTAGCAACAAGATATAATACTGATAGAATATCAACATATTTGTAATTTAACACAAAAAATTTATTTTACATGTACAAATTATTATCGAACTATAGATTATTCTGAGTATAGTGTTTACAAATCGTAAGAATTGAAATAACACTAAATTCATGATTTATTGTTACAATAAACACGCCCCTAGACAAAACCTAGAAAACCTGTATAAGAAATCCGCCTCTACCCGAAGGAAAACCGGAGAAAATCCGGGCCAGGATGGGGCTACAGAATTTATGTACACAACCGTGCCAGTGTTGAGTACGGATACAACTAAATGCATATGAATAATGACATGATAGTAGCATGCAGGAAAATTGTTTTGAAATTGTTGTCAGATATTATAAAAGTACTACAACAATGGCGTGATAAAGTACAAGAAGGCTTTATTTTCTATTAAAATCAATAAATTATTTTAGTGTAGAAGCACTGGTGCAGAAGGTAGCTTTTAACCGCGGATTTGAAGAGATTCAATTTCATAATATGTTTTATATTTTTGGGGAGGCAATAATATAGAACAATTCCCAAATGATACGGTCATTTTTGGCAAAGAGTAGTTGACACTCTAGGACGATGAATATTATTCCTATTGCGAATATTGTGTTCATGAACGAGACTGTTTCGTATGAAGCAAGGGTGGCACTACAGTAATTCGATCTTAACATACACGACAGTTTCATAAACATAAATGGAGGGAAGTGTTAAGATATTTAATTCCTTAAATAAAGGTTTACAAGAGTTTCGGGGGTGAGATTTACAAATTATCTTAACTATCCTCTTCTAAATTTTGAAAAGTTTGAATGCTCTGACTGGAATTGCCCCAGAAGATAATGCCGTAACGTAAATGGGAGTAACCGTTTCAAAATATACGCAACGGGAAATATGTGGACTAACTAAGATTCAGAACGAGTAACTTCGTAATTTGCTTAATTGGGAATTAAGATTGTCAACGTGGCAATTCCATTTGAGGTTGTCTTGAATTTGGACACCTAAGAATTTTGTATTCGAAACAGTTTTTAATTGTATTCCCTTTAAAGAAAGAGAAACCTGGGGTCAACATCGAATAAAGAAAATAATTGCGATTCATCTTGATTATTTAGGTTAAATTTTTTTAAAGTTAAATAAATATATTTACTAATCTTAGACTAATATTTCTATTTGGGGTTATGTTAATCTAGGTTTATAATGTATATACTGTAAAATTGAGACAAACGTCCGAATCATATCTCTTACATAACACTCCTGATTTTAACGTTTTCTTTCGTAGGAATCTACTGTACTTAGTAGAAAGCACAAATTTTGTTACAATATTTTCAATATTTGTTAAAGTATTTCTTCTTTAATGCCAATCGGTCTTGTGTAATTCAATTTTTCAACGAGTGGATAATGTTTGCCAAATATTTGATTATAAGGGAACGTATTGAAATTGTGCACATTGTTTTAATTAACATTCACTTCTGTCATGATGCGATTTAAAATTGAAATTAAACTCAAAGTCTATTAGCCACAGCAGTTGGAGTCAATTGCTTTAACAACAAAAGTGATTATTTCCATGATGCCAGCTGCCCCAAATCTTAATGAAAATATCATGAGCGGATCAATTGTGTGTTTAGGATTATTTAAAATAATATTTTAAACCATCACAAAAATTATCATCAGATTTTCTGAACGTTTTCTGAAAGTTCTGTTCATGAATTGCGAATAACGAGCTTACAAAATGTTGCAAACCATTGTAAGGTATTTATGAGTTTTTTTATTTCTTAACATAAAAATATAACTGTATGATCGTGAGCCCTAAAATTAAATATGTATTATTTATTTTTAGAAAAAAGTACACCTTTATACCTCCATTAAAGTATCATAAAATAGCCAGTGTTGATTTCAATTGTTCATGCCCTCAAATAGAACAAGTTGACTTAGGGTTAATAATTGATTCACATTTAAGTTGGAAATGTCATGTATTTGTCACAAGAAATAAATTAATAAAATACTCCAGAATTTTTTATATGTAGAATTATATTTGTAATAATGAGTTATTAAAAACCTACTCCAGCCACCCCCCCATGTGAAGTCCATATTCTAGAATTTTTCTATGAAAAATACGACGACTTCACATTGAGGAGGGGGGTGTAGGTAGGGAACGTATATTACTATTTTAAGACTCATTATATTCTTACGGTCATTTATTCATTCGATTACTAACAGGCAAAGGTTGGAGCGCAGAAGGCCATTATTTAGAATAAAAAATATTTTGCTATTCATAAATATGTATGTTTATTGTTCCGGGGCGACGTATGAAATGATTGGGAAATCCTCTGGCGGATGCCACGGAAAACAACAGATTTATGAAGACGGAGGACCAGCTTCCAAGGAAGCAATTTGAGGGATGTAAAATAAGGAAAAGACCATAAATAACCCTCATAAATTAAATGAATTGAATTTCGTCACAACATTGTATGTGATAAATAAAATAAACATTGAATTCACTCTTGACTTATTAACCTATAAATACATAAACAAGAAACAATTGTGCAATCAAAAACTGGATTAAGCAGAATGATTACATAATAATCTGAGTATCACTAAATCAGTAATCTTTCTAGATAATTACACAATTGTCTCACCATTATCCATCAACTCACAGACTACTCGTGTATTTCAATATTACATAGAATTACTGCTTGATAAAATGAAATAAATATCCCAGAGTCAACAAGACTTATGATTAGAACGAAAATCCTTATATAAATGGTGCATTTGATCAACACAACATTACGTCTTTCATTATTACATAAAAGTACTGTTTGATAAAGTGAAATAAATATCCAAGAACCAAATGACTTATTATTAGAATGAAAGGTTCTTTATTACGGGTGCATTTAATCAAGTGTTCAAGATCATGCCACTCCGTAATGTTTTCTATTCTATTTTCCTTCTGAATTTGATATAATCAGTGGGGATTTGTCTCGTAATAAGAAAGAAAAGTGTTCTGCTCTTGATTACACTGACGAGACCATTTAGAGAACCATTGAACTAACTGATAACAAAAGGAACACATGTAACCAGTTATTGCGGAGCAGTTCTTTGTTCAAGTCATGAANAGGAACACATGTAACCATTTATTGCGGAGCAGTTCTTGGTTCAAGTCATGAACACCCACACATATTCAATACGTGGATTGTCACCAAACACAGTACGTTAAGAACTTAAATGGTAATACTCAATCTTAGGAGTCTAGCTGGCGTTGTCTTCGGTCTGTAGCTCGATGTCTTGCAGTGCCGGGACACGCACTCGCATGGGAGTACAATGATGCACACGCTAAGTTGGCGGGCGCGAATTGAAGCGTAGTAATAATAAGCATACGCGCACACTATGATAATACAGAATGGGAGCAGATCCCGGTCGCGTGCGGCTACTTGTGAAGGTGCTTTGACATTCTATTAGTATTATAACTCGCAGCCAACTTTTTATCTTATATAGGAACTTTTGCTTAAATTTTTGAATCCGCCTCTGCCTTAGGGCCCTTGATCGGAATTGATGGGATGGTCCCTTGCTTGCTTCCGGAGAGTAAATTAGTTTTTTTTCTTCCACGTGGTCATACGCAGTTTGTACTGTTTTTTGACAATAAATTTATTATTATTAATGTAATTTAACAATACGACTTGATGTTACTCGCTCTATAATAAAACGAATAGAAAATTAAATAAAAATAACTAAGTAATCAGACTTAGAAAGGAAAGACCGACTTTGAAGTCGGGTGGCTACTGTAGCGAACAAGTATGTCCGTCTGAGTGTACGAGTAGTGGACGATTGAGAGCTGGTGCGAGGGTGAAGCAGATCAGGTAGGGTGCTGAAGAGTGAAGGGACGCCCGTCTACAGACACTATCTTACGGCGGGCTAAGGAAGCTCAATGCTAATGCGTACAAATTTTGGTAAATAGAAGGTGCAGTAATAGCGCGCTGCCTGGTGAAAGGTGTTTCGCATAACAAAGGCCTGCCACCGTGGCCTGCACTTTTGGGGATGAGATGGTGCCCGTCTAGCCTCGCTGACAGGTGCTTAGGAGCCGGTACCCTCACTCAGGGCAAGCGTAATTGCCAACCGGGAAGAATTATGTGTGCCGAAACATTTATAATGTATTAAACTGATATACGTCAAAAGTAGCAAAGAAAGAGGTAAAGTAAGGGAGAAAACCATGACTTTGAGGAATACGTTTGATGTACATACACCAAAACTAAACCTCACTGCATATAACGTTTTTTTTCACTTTTTTAGCTCCGAAATTTCCTAATGTTTTACCAAATAACATTAAATAGATAAATAGTAAAAATAATAAAATAACTTAGACAATTTCTAGTTCGGATAGACATATTGATACCTTCTATTATTCAGTGATATATTTCTTAACAAAACTGAATTTACTATTTCAAATGTTGTTAATGTTAGGTCACTTAGGATAAGCTAAACTTGAAAATTTATGATATTTCTATTGTATTTAATTTTGTTAGTTATATATGTATACGTTAAAAGGTTTTCAGTGGAAGTCTATTGTTCTTTTTTGTTTCAAAGGAATTTTATTGATATGTTTTAGGTATAACGGTCGACCACCGTTTTCTAACCATTAAGCTTTATGTGTATTTTTTAGTGTAATCGTCTTATTCAGACGACGTATTCGGGACTATAATTTATTGATCATATAGTATGTATCCTGTGTAATGCAACATTGCCCTCCCCTCAACGTACTTCCTTTGTTTGTACTCGAGTATGTGAAGCGTCAAGAAGATTTTTAAACCTCAGCACTCACCAGAAGATTTGTCGCCATCAAAGAAGAGCCCCACGCAGCATCAGCATCCGCCCAAGTCTATGCTAATAACCCCTTTTCCTTATCTAATCTTCCTCAAAATAGAAAGTGACCAACACGGGCAAGGATAATGCTGAGTCCGAATTTTACGAGCGTGGACCATAAACATTTATTAAAATATTGGAATGTTCTTACAAAAATACAAAATTACCATGAAATTTTATCGTACCACTTACAAGGTCTCTTAAAATTACTTTTTACAAACAAATACTCATGTAGCTATTCACAAAAAAATTTTATACTCTTATAAATCCAAATTTTATATTCGTTATAAATTTGGTGAGACGTACTTTACTTTCACCTCTATAAGTATATCTCTTCACGTTTAAACCATACCAAATCGATAAGTATCTCACCATAAAATTTATTCTTAACTCTATTTACTTTTCTTCAATGCTAATACGTTTCTCCCCACCGGAGATTAAACATACAATTTTATAAATTTAACTTCCTTTCATTTTTACCTTTTTCAAAATTTAAACACATAAAATTATTCAGTTTAACACAAAAAAATACTTGTTCACATCTAGAAAATTTATCAAACTTGAAATTACGTATAATTAATGAACACACTTTTAAGAACAACAATTTTAACTTTGCAATCAAAAAGTTCTTTTCAATTAAGCAAATACTAGAGTTCTTTGATCGTACGAAACACCGTACATAACCTACTTCTTTTTTAAATACCTCGGTCTGCAGTCCATCCGTTTCCATACTTCCATATTTCGTAGACTAACTGCACATCCATCCGTTTCCATGCAAAATCAGGAGTTCTCCAAGGTCATCGGAAGTCTGACCACAGGTTATAATCCCACGTATTGACTCCCGTAGCTCACCGCGTCGCAGCTGCCACCGCCGCTTGAGTTCTCGATCTCGAAATGTTCATAAAAGTTGCGACGAACTCGAATAGTTATTAGAACGTTCGTTCAAAGTTTCCGGAACACATCACAATACGATTCTCGTGTTAACGTTTATGGTTGTCTACACGACATATTTAATTTCAGGTACTGCTTGCACGAAAATTCCAGCGAGCACCTGTTTTGAAATATTCTGATAAACTCGATCACTTATACTTTTGCTACAAAGTTTCGGAAATTGAATAAGTTCGTATAAACGAAGTATTTTCTCAGACTCCTATAGAAACACATCTAATTCTTACGCTCACCAACAACGAAGTGCTCTCTCTCTCTCGCAACTTAACACCACGCGACTCAAAATCCAATCCTCTCTCGACGCTACTTCAAAACTCCGTGTTCCCTCGACGCAAGTTCATAACTCAGTGAAAGATTCCCTTTCGTCCTCCTTCCTTCTCCCTTCGAGCAACCACCTTGTAGTTAGACTCGCATCCCCCTTATCAATCACGATGCGTCATTGTTTCTGCTAGCTTCCCAGGTCGTTATACCTCAACGCTTCGTCCAATCGTGCTTTGTTCTTATAGATCGCTGTCTGACTGAATAAAACTTCTGCTTTCCTAAAGTGTCATATCTCCGTCACCCCCGAAAAATGCAAATTTCGAAATGTCGGATGACGTGACTGTCCTTCGACTGTCTACTTGCCTTACGCGCGGCACTTAAACTGGTTCTTACGTCGTTTTCCCTCCTCCGATCTTTTTAATTTATATCATTGATAATTTCTGTATTATTAGACATGTGAGGTGTATGAATTTCAATGTGGATTAATAATGAAGATTTCATTTCAATTTCATATGACATCTTTTCTGTTCCAGAAGCATGCTTTATCATAAGTATTTTCATTGTTAATCAGATCATAAGTAAGTTTATGTAGGTTTCGCGATGGTTCACATTCCAGTTTTCTATCTACCTCCACTGTGAAGTTACGAGGTGATGGGTTCAAAAGAATACGAAATATCCTGTGAAAGATGCACGGCAGAGGCCCGTTATCTAGGAGTTAGCGGGCGCTCCACCGCTGCTAGATGGAAAATATAATGTTATTTTGTAAATATAATAAATGTAGATATTTTTAACGTGCAAATTTGACTAACTTGGATGCGTTGAAATAGTACAAAGAGAAAACGCTGCACCTGGAGACAACACCCTCCTATCCTCAATAGAACCGGCGACGGTGCGGAAATATTTGATGTGGTGGCGAGGTGGTGACGTCGACTGAACATAGAGACTGGGAGAATAATGGAACATAGATTTCTATTAAACCCTGGAATGACTCTGATGGGAACAGGGGACTAATTAGAGAAAAACTCGAATGCAATGGAGTCTTCTGCAGAGCTTCGTTCAGAGTCATCAGCAATTTAGTCATTTACCACTTGTAACCCGATTTACATTCCACGCGCACAAAGTTGGGGGTAACAGCGAGTCCTGTTATGTACTACACTTTTTCCATTTTGATCATTGATCCTACGTTCGCTCTGTTTTCAACTACTTTATAAGGATCTTAACTTATATTTGAACTACCCTTTATTAAATACATTTTATTTTACTTTTATTGAATCTCGAATTAATGCAATTGAAGACACGTATAATTCAATTTCCTGTTCTATATTTCTATCAATTTACTGTCGTCTGTATGATTTTGTTGATATGTTGTTAGACGTTTCCTAACAAAGTTCTCTCTCTCTCTCTCTCCATTCAAAAACTTGTAGACCCATCGTGGATCTTAATATGCATTTACAACTTCGTGACAATATCTGCCTTTTTTATCATTTCCAATTTTTCACAGGCTATACCTGGAAATACTACGTTCCATCATATATTATTAGTTATCTGGATGACTTAAATTATATTCTATTTTACTTTAATTGGACATCAGAATAAGAAATTATTTTAATTTCTATTCAGAAATAATAATTATACGTGAATTGAAAGTCATGACCTGTGTTACACTAGATGAATATACTCATTGCTTCATCGAGATATGTAAAAAAATAGACTTTCATCATTATAGGGACAGAGACCCCCAAATACTGTCTGATCCACAAACAAAAGGATATGAGTATTAGACAACAGGAACAAAAAAAATGGATATTTATTTGTATATTTTTCGTATATTTGAAATGTGATCCTACTGAACGAGTGTAATTCTGTGATGACTAAATTAGTGAACACAGTAGTACCTCATTCCGTCAGCTAGTGGCAAAAATATTCCCTGTGTCTTATGAAATTGGGACTACTCCGCAATATTTTCCATCTGTGTTGGTGGTTGCAGATTCAACCAGTTACTGTCGCGATTGCGTGAAGCGGGCGTGATCGTGCAATGGGAGCGGATGGTGCTGTTGCGCTCGAAGCTCGTAGCGGCACATCGAATTCGGGAAGCGTCCGCCACAGCTGGTAAGAACGATGGTCGTCACCAAGGAGGTAGCACGGGAACGCGTCCTCTGCGTGTCACCAACACGCAGAGTGCGTTTGCGCTATTGCTGTTGGGACTTGGGGTTTCTACGGCAGTTGCCTTCGCCGAGTATATTCACTGGAGATGGACACACAGAGAGGTTATTCTTCCTCTCTCTGAGACAATAAATGAATACAGAAATTAAAATACAGATATCAACGTATTTCAATACATAAGAGAAATCAGATCGAAACCAAATGAAGGATCTGGTCCTCTTCTAATACTACTCTGGGCTGCTTCTATATAATAATAATAACAATAATAATAATAATTATAATAATAATATGATTTTGAAATTTTTGTTGATTTCTATGATGGTATTACTTTGAAAATATTGTTTAAACTTACATCACGTTATCAATATTCTAGATATCAATAATCGGAAAGATCATACAGATTAAATTTCATAATAAATTACAAAAAGAAAAATAACATTTTGTTATACACTACAACCGAAAGCGAAAACTCCAAACCTCTATGTATTTTTCAACAACGTATTTTTCTATAATTAATAAAACAGTTCACTTCCTTAAAACACAAAACTTTCTTCCTTTATTGTGAATCAATGAATTTTATTACCTAAGATACAACAACATGGTATGCGTAACATATTTCAAACTATAATGTGTTCTTACTAAAAAAAAGAAACGATTACTAACCACTACACTTTCGAGTATCAGCACATACGAAAAAAAAACATAATTCGTCGCGGAAGAAAAGCAGAATCAAGCAAAGGATGTAAAAAACAATACATAGCTGGGGATACTAACCACAGAATACGCTGAGACGACTCATCAAAAATAAGCAAGATCATTAATTCGTCGTCGTCCAGAATACGTTAATGCCGAGGGATGTGATTATCCTCTCACACAAATTGAGCATATTCTTCTCACTGCGTAAATATTTAACAGCTGTAGCGGTTCAATAATTCTTAAACTTGATACAGGTTATTACTACCCACTATTAAACCAAGAGATTCATCATGAAAGTCCACGAAACTTAATTAGTTATCATAGGAATATGATTTTAATCATCAGGGTTCTCAATAATCTCAGGATGCAAAATGACCACTATATATAGAGATGTGACGGTATTGGTGGAGCAGTGACTTGTCACGTGATCTCAGGATGGAGCAGTCACAGACTGCTCCGTTTTCTCGCAAGTACCGGTACTACTTGTCACAGCGAAGCTCCGTCACAGGCGGCGATCGCAGTCACAGCAAAGCTATTTTGCCTGTTACATACGGTTGCCTTCACAGACTACGTTCATTGTCACAATTCATATTTGTCACTGTAGGGGAGGTACTCATTTTTATAAATGATTGCTAACTTCTACTTAAGAAGAATGTGCGGCGTGTCCTAGATGAACCCCCACAAAACTATCAAAATTAACTATCTACTACTTGGAATTATGACGATATAAATTCAATCAAATGAACATGTTATTTAATGAAGACAAGACAAAATTAAATGTACATAGTTAAATACATTAAAGGTATTCTGTTTAATGTCAATTGTCTTACAGCATAGTTTAATCAGTTCCTGATTAGTTCAAAATTACTAACGTGTACAATAACTCAATTTAATACCACTTGTGCGGTCGCACCAAATTTAAGTTCAATCGTGAGCTGTGTCTCATAACTCAGAAAATGAGGTTAGCACTGAACTGAATACAAGCAAGTACGTGAGCGATAACTCGTACGCTAGCTTGGAGTAGAATTAATTAATTAATTAATAATCCAGGTCTCCGGTATATTAAAGTTTTTAGGAGCAGTTTTGGTAATTATAATGTTGCTATGTAGGCTCCACTACATCACAGTCAAAAGAATAACTTAGTGGTAATTTAAATGCGAATAAAATTAAAAATACATGGTGAGATATTAACTCCTACAGAATTAAAGAACCAGTTCTGAATTGAAGAGAAAATATAAATAAAAAAGTTTAATATAATTTAAGTACAATTCCTAATATCTAAGAAAGGAAAATAACTTGTTTTTCCTTTCATTATAATATATTATTTAAAATTATATAAATATTATTATAAAATATTATTTAAAAACATGATTAGTATTTTTCATTTTTATTCAAAAACATAAGCATGCGTGCTTTCATGGGAGAAAAATGAGTTCTCCTTTTAAATATAATGAGTTCTGCTCTTGAAAAAAGCTGTTCGCATGGAACAGATGTGGCCACAAGGCACAATCGTTCCTCCGCAACTTCTGACAGAAGGGGGTAATTATGTTTACTTTTGAACCACCACTGAATAGAATCGAATATAATTTCTTGTTTAATTTCTACGGGTCTTTATTTTAATTTTATCTTTTTTAATTGGGGCTGTAGGAATCTTTATTATTATAATTTAAATGTTAACAGCAGAAAATCATAAGTCAATTGCTATTTCATGAAATTCAAGTGACATTTCATTGTCATGTTTATTTTTTTGTAATATGTTTTCTGTGACGACTCCGAATAAACTAACGACAGTATGACGCGAATCTAGAACACGGAACGAATACCAGAGCCTAACTGCTCCAGTCACTGCCCGCGTATGAGTGACAGTCACTGGACCGGTAGCGTATCACTGTTCCAACTCCGACACTGGAACAGTTGGAGCACTGACAAATTTTTCCTGGACCGTCACATCTCTTATTATATACCACTACACATTAAATAATTCTTGTGGTAATTTTTGTATCCTAACTTGATAAATCGTAAGTAAACCAACCACTACATAAACCTAGGAGACTCATCAGTAAAACCAAGACACTTCTTTAGTCGACAGCCAGAAGATGAAACATCAGAACCAGCTATTCTTCAGTGTGGTTTATGTGCATCTTAAAACTGATATTTCATAGAGGATATTAACCAATACACACCGAGGAATCTTATTATACAAACTCAAGTAACTTATTTCATAAAGGATTGTTCTACTACGCATTGGTGGTTTCATGAATTTTAAACTCCATATATCCCAGAGAATACTAACCTCTTATCGAAGAAACTCAACTTATTTCGTCGAGAGCCAGAAGATTATTCATCAGGACTTGCTATTCTTCAAAGATATCGTTTAAACTGAAGTAACTTATTTCGTCGACAGAAATAAGATGATGCTTTTAATTAGGTATTGCTCTACTACAGCAGTAGTGTCATAAATCTTAAACTTTATATATCGTAGAGGATACTAACCATTATATACACCGAGAAATTCAAGAAATTATTTCGTCGAAAGCAGGAAGAGGATTTATCGGAGTTAGCTATTCTTCGGGGATACTCCACTACAACTGTGTTTATTTATTAATATTGTACTTGATATATTGTGCGGGATACTTACTACTATATACACAGAGGAATATAGTATTTCAATGTTTAAACTACACTTCAAGTAACTTATTACTTCGACAGAGAGAAGATGATACTATTCATTACGGATTGTTCTGCAGCATTTTATGAATCTGAAATTTGGGATATCGAAGAGGATACTAAAAACTTTATACACTGAGAAGACATCTCCTAAAAATCCAAGACAATTTAGGACAAGGAAATGTGCTCTATAACTTAGTTTTACGTACCGTTACAAGTGTACGGTTTAATTGTCCAGACGCAGAATATGCGACTTGAACTAGAGATACTTGATGTTTTGATTGTGCTTGTGGTTTACATTACTTTCTGTATTCTTTAACATATGGAAACTATCTAAAGTGTTGTTTTGAGACTTTGTGTATGGTTCCTTTGTTTACAAATGCAGTGAACTACTTTTTAAATGTTTTTGTGTAATTTTAGATCATGCGTCTATGTCTTTCGTTAATTATATGCCTTTGAAGAAAATAAATGATTATACATTAATTATGTTGATTGTTATTTGATTGGTAATTATAATTTTTTAACGCTAAAGAGGGTTATTGTTAAGCGATTTTGTAAGGGAAGTATGAATCAAACCGTGGATGATATTGAATGCTGTAGGAATTAATGAGAATCCCGTCCTCGAATGTTACAGAATCTTCAATGGCGTAACTTAGAATTCTCGGGTGCAATTACACGTTAATGATAATTTGCTTTAAAATTATATTGTTTGAGAGTTTCTTAGTAATATTTTAAATGTGTTTCGGATTTTTCTAGCAATGTAAAATATTAAACCAATGCACAATTTATTTGACGAATATTTATTTCTGTAAATGTAATTTCTATTCCGCATCTCTTTAGTACCGCTGACAATAACAAAGAACTTCGTTTTATTTAGTGAGCTACTAACAACAATATACCAAGAGTAATTATATAAAAGTGTTCACTCAAGTATACAATTTACCTGCAAATGTGCGCGATAAAAAGTTAATTTCACTTAAATGCAATTTAAAATCAACCTGTAGGATACTCTCACACGAAGTCTTTATTTTAAACTTTAATTTTTAAATATTACGTTCATCGCAAAAATGAAGGAAAGAAACCAACATGGTACAGTGTAAGGTGCACTACGAACGTGACATGACATATCGTAGATTTTCCTTTGGTATTTCTTCGTGTAATCGTTCGAGCTTTATTCTTTGCAATTTTAGATCATGGCATTATTGATTTAACTATTTTTATGATGACGTAGCGTAATATACAATCGTTTCTAATTTCAAGCCTAGAAAAAGGTTCCTAGAAACCTTATATGTGGTGTATCCGGCAAGATTTTGATTAAATGTTTTCTAAGTAATATAAAAGAGAAAAAATCTAACTAGAACTCATTAGTAAGGATACTTTTAGTGTAACTCTTGAATTTTGAAATTTAAATTAAACACTCACATGAAAACCGGGAAGCTGTCTTCGGTCAGTCATTTGCCCCCTTCTAGCAGTTCCAGTCACATTCCTGGAAATGAATGAAGGGAGTAGCTCAGAATCGTAGATCAATGAACCTACAGCGGCTGCTTCCAGGAGCGTCGGGTTTTTAACCCTTCCTGGATGTCTCTGCGTTGTTTGCTTTCACGTGTAGTTAATAACGCGTATCTCGGCTCTGTGAGAGCACATCTCATTTCATAACCCTCGTTCGACTCGCCTTGCGTTCCTTATGTGTTTACTTTGAATACTCAATGGACGACCATCAACCGTTTAATTTGGAATGCAATATCATTTTACGATATTGTCCTTTCAATATGTATTGATATTTTCATGAAAAACTATATTTTATACAATTCTGTAAATGATTTATTTAGGAATAATTCATATTACATAATTATACCAATCCCAATTCATTAAAAACATGTTTTGGTCTAAACTCACTTCATCACCGAGTATCACGGCGTAAGCATGAACTATGCTCCACAAATATCACAAATATACAGTCTTAAATAGTTCTAATTCGCGCTGAACTTCTGGGCGCATTTCAAAAGTGTAGGAACAGTCGAAAAAAAGACGGCTTCAAGTAAAATACATTGAAGTGTAATATAGCATTTTTATTAAATAAAAATCAGACTATTTGTTTATTATATCACAGTCTAAACACACAACACATTGATCATGTACGTTCTACAGGTCCGTAATTACGCAAGAATGGTCCTTTACAGGTTTGCTAATATTTTTAAACACACACACACAAACATTTCTGTATGTGTATAACTCTTCCCGTTTTTAGAACGCATCATTTATAGTGATCACACATATGTATTTTATTATAATAAGAATTATAATGTGCTTTAAAGAGAAATGTTTTATGTTTTATTAAGTGCTTAGAAAGTTCTTCGTACAGTGATCAGCACATTTAAATTGTGCTTTATTGATGATCGAGGCCTTTTACTTATAGTGTTCTACGTGTTAAATATAGAATGAATATTGTAATCAATCTGCAATCAATAAAAATTGCTTTCGAATAATCAGCAGAACATTCGCAAATAATACAACGAATCAAAAACATCATTAATAGTATTATCACTAAATAAATAAAAGACACATCTTCAGTATTTAGCATCACAGACCCCCTGAATGAATATTTGTCAGGATCATTGAGAATAAGATAGAAAACCGGAAGTGTAGTCATAGAGCTTCGCGGAAGAGAGAGTCGTGAAAGGGAATTTCCCCAGTACGTTTGGCATCTAAACGTGTCTGTCATGGTGAAGCTGTGTTAATTTCCTACGTTGACAACGGTGCAATAAAATTCTTAAATTTAAATAATTATTATACAATACCAACGCCCAATTATACATCAGTAAAGTCTGTGCCTGTGATTTATCACCACTAGCGAATTTCATTAAATTTCCAAGAAAGAAATATGAATATAAATATGTTTAAACATAAGTGTTATTAGGTAATTACGAAAATTTATTTAATAACAAATATTGAATTACAATATAAGAAAAAAATACATGTAAAAAAATGCTCATTTTATTACAAAGTTAAAACTAACTCACGTACACTTACATCAATAATTACTGGCAGTCAAATTCACAATTCGAAGATAGGAATATGGGTCGGATAAAATATAAACAAGATAACTAGGGATTGTTCATTGCAAACGCAATCTCCTACAATTTATCCCGTAATTTTACGAGAGTGAATGAATGAGCATTTAATAATTCCAGCGGGAGCGTTAAAAATCATAACATAATGTCGAATTCTCTCTCTCAGTCACAGTCAAACCCTGCACTTAAGTTAAATATTTCTCAATTTTGTGAATAAAAAGGATTTATTATCAGAAGAGCCCTTCTCTTACAAATATTAAAATGGAAAGAATAAAATTAAGAAAAATTAACAACGTGATATATGACAAACTATTTACATTACGCGAAATCCTAGCAACGTGGGCAATAACCTATAAACTGGAATGGTTGTTCATTCAAAAGATATTCTTTTGTACATGAAATTCAATAAATGAATATTAATAATTAAGTAAAGGATATTGTTCTTCTCGTTTTACCTGGTATTTCTCTGAACGTACATCATCAATGAATCTTTTCCTCAATTTAAGCGAAATAATTCCTTCGATTATTTTCTCTTCCAATTCCATTAATACTCCGCAGTTGGGGAGCACCGTTAACGTGTTGTAGAAGACTGGGAGGGCGATGGTTGGTGGTAGCCATCGGTCCGTCAACGTGTTTGATCCTNCCCCCCCCCCCACGACACAACGTCACAAGCGCGTCCAGTGATCCGCGTTCGCTGAAGCCACGCGTCCGACGGTCGTACTACGACGTGTCGTCGGCTGCACCCTGACATTTCGTCCGACGTGACATTTTGTCATCAGCGGTGAATGGCCGGTGGATGCGTACGCCGATTCGTCATATGTGAACCTCAAAGGGAGACATGCCATTTTTGTTCGTTGGTGTTTTCAGAACTCTTTGATTATCGCCCGGAAATAAATAAAGTAAGCAAAGGTGTTTCGGCCTATTCTCCACTGTCAGCTGTACTCGTTATCACCTGCTGTATTCATGAGTTACATGACATGGAAACGATATCCCCGTTTATCAGATTGTTTAGAAGGAAGCCGACAAACTAAGATTTAGATATCAAGGACGAAAGTGACGATGTTTTCAACGCGACAGAGTCTGCACAGAAAAAAAGTATTATTTACTATTCGCACTTAATATACTTCTCTAGAAAATTTGTTTGATCCTCCAATTTCAGAATTCCTGGATATAGTATGCACAATCCACGATAATTTAGAGTTTATTTAGTGGCGAATGAGCTTTTTTTATGGGGGGGGGGTTTGTGCTCGTCAACCGCGAACCGTTGTCTGACGAATAAAACTAATGAGTCATTTTTATTTATTTGTAAAGAAATATATTTTGTTATCTACTAATTTTTACTATTTCAAACTGGATAAGTTAAATTGTATATTCTTTATTTGGACAAATTATTTTTAATGTTTAGTATTATAATAAAATGTTTTCATATTGTACGTATGACGTAATTCTGAACATTATTTTTTATTTTTTGTAAATGGTCATGTGTCATGACAAATATTTATTCTGACAGCATAGATTTATAACACAATGTTGTCCCCCCTCCCAAACGTTTGATAAAGACTTTGACGTAAAATAACTATAACTCGCAGGCCGCATGTGGCCCACGGGCCACAGTTGGACAGCGCGGGTTTAAATGTATCACAATCTATGCAAATATATGTTAGTTTTTTAGATAATATTTGTAAATGATTATTTTATATCTCAGTTAGTTGTTTTTTCGTCTGAATGTTGTTATTTGTAAACTTTACTTACAAGCAACTATTTTTAATTGTTGCTATAAATTTTCCAATTTCTTGTCTTTGGTTTGTTGTTGTTCTCTCCACATTACAGGCCTTGCATTACAATCAGTTGTTACGATTATGCTGGTTCTTATAGATGTTTACTATTATATCAAGATATTTCTTTTTCGTAATTTTAAATTCTTGATCATTAAAAAAACTAGAGAGAAAATAAGCTGGGATTTATTATTTTCAACCCCTATACATTTTGTTACATAATGACAGGATTGAGAAACAGTCAAGCTTTTATTTTCGGATTTTGTATTATAATTGTTGATCAATGTACCGTGCCGTTCTCTTCTGTTATTTGATACGACTTGATAATTAATTTGTTAATTCGACCCATACTGTTCGAGGAAGGTTCTGAAAGATACAATGTGTTGTAACGTACTGTTACATTTTAATCTATTTCAGATCTGGAGCAATTCAGTTGTGTGCATTTAAGTTCCGTAATCACAATTTTTTTTTTCAGTTTTAATTTGATTTTTTTATGCTGGGCACTCTCTGATATTTGTGTTTTGCTGAGGCAATCATAATATTTCTTCAGTTTACTTTCTACTGGACATTTTTCTAAATTATGCTTCTTAATAGCACAGAGCAAACAGAGATTTTCTGTGAAACGAGTGTGATGTCAAGGTAAGTCCCAACTTGTCATCCTGCAAACGCACTAGGTTCCTAATGCAGGGGAAGTGACGTGACTCTACCGTCCCATCAGACCGCGTGGGCAAGATGCCTGCTCTCCTGGACCTATTGATTCCATATTCTCATGATTGTCATGGGATTCAGAACTATGCAAACCGCAATATCGCGGAACAATCAACAGCAGTCGAAGTACGCCAAGATAATATCACGGTCAAATTCCGACACGCGATGGAAGGCTTTCCACTTTCTTACACGAAACCTAATACGATGTATGAATGCCAATGTTTGAATGCGACTTGCTATTGAGAAACCCGATGTGCAATTTTTCTTTTCATACAAACTACAGACGCTTCTCTCACTTGATTTATGCATTTGCTATGATATTCTAAACATTTGCATATACTACAGTACATTTCATGCAGATTTGAAGTTTGAAAGTCCACGGCGTTGGAATTGCAACGTCATACATTTCACATTAAACATTCGTATTACATTTTATCATACCCACAAAATAATCCTCTAACATCCTTGGTTTCTCCTACGTCTACTTGAGTTTTTGGTAAAATAAGGACCCTAGACTAGGTCGGTAAGTATGAAAGGAATATCAGCTCCAAAGAGGATTCTTCTCAAATGCAGAAGACAATTACGGTAAGATACGTCTTCGATTTAGAAGACACGCAAAACGTGGATGGGACTCACAGATAATGTTTTTGAATAAGAAACGTATAGGGCTTTCATTCTACTATCTCTCCTATTATCCCTGCGCGAAACCTTTTCGCTTAGAAACTTATTAGTAGATAAGGTGGGTTCAGCGGTCTTCGAAGTCATGATATGCAGCGAAACTGATAGCTCATCGCTCGCTCATAATGCACACTTCGGATCGCTAAAAATCTGATTCCAGTATACTGCAGTATCACACGCATCCTTCTCGATAAACTTATAACTTGAGACACTGAAAATACTACACGATGAGATAATCCTTAAAAAAAGATTTTCCTACTATTTAGGACAGAAACAAAGGGTATTGAGTACGTGCCACTTAATCATTCTTAGCAAACGATGTCACTTTATTTTCAATTATTCATCGAACATTTACAAACATTTATTGATATTTTAATATATTTGTAATGACGAATATTCACTAAGTTTTGACACCGTTTCGTGTCATCACCAGATCTTTAACAACATATTTAATAACTTAACAACATGACTTAAATATTTAAAAAATATTTATAACCTACACAAGAACATAAGAAAACCAGAAAAAGAATTATTAACAAATGTTTATTCTAAGTAAAGTTTATCTCTCAGTTCTACATTTATGATATTCTTTTTTGATTATGCAAATAAGATTAAAATGTTTCTTATTCGTAAAATAGCTGGATAGTTTTATTTTCTATTTTCATTACGTAAACCATGAACATGCTTTAGGTTTACTCTCATTCGGGGACATGTTTCCCGACACTCGATATAAGAAGAAAAATCTTTATTTGAAAATATATTTATGTGAAAGAGACGTAGTTATTACAAAAGATAAAACTTTTAAAATCGAATAACGAAAAATTTATAGACTTAAATGTTCTTAGTAGGTCTTTGGAAGCGCACAACATTTAAAATGAAGTAAATTTGAGATTTTTTCTGCTTCATTTGAGACAAAATCCACGAAAGGATGTGCCTACAAGTATGAGAAACGAATCCAAACACTTTTAGATTGTTCTTCTGCTTTTATGAGGAAATTTTGAACGAATGAACTTTTTGTATGATGGGAATCGTCCCGTTAGGTTAAGAAAACATTTTTGAAGCATAATACATAAGAATCGGTTGGTTTAGTGGAGCAAACTTAATAATGCTCTTCTAAAAGAATAAATCACCTTTCACCAACCTTTCTTGTATCCTTATACCCTCATAATATTTTTCCCCGCAGAATTATTCTTAGTCCTCGCATCCACCCCACCTTTGAATTCCGTCACTAGTCTCGATTGCTGGTCCTCCCTGGAGTGTGGGAAGCGTTGTAACGCGATCCCCATGAGGATGTCCACTCCCATCCAACTATGTATCACTGTCGGACGACAGCTTCCCCAATTAAGTGAATTTGCGCGCATCGTCGTCTAATTATCACTGACCATCGCTTCAAAGCGCGTTCTCTGAGTAGTTCTGATTGAGAGGCGCGGCTGCGAGGGAACGCGTTTCAGTGAGCACTGTCTCCGCCATCTCTCAACAAGCAGTATCACAACAGATAATCGTGTACTTCTCAATAAATAATACATAGTTCCTCTTCTTCTTATTCAAGCTCTGGAAATTATCTCTAAAACGTATTAGAGAACGCACCTTTTCAAGTATTAGCATCAATTTGTTTCAAGAAATATAATTGAAACAACTTTTCCAATCTACATATATGAAAATAGATGAAGTTTAGTATCCATCATATTTTAGAATACGGATAAAATGTACAACTGATCAGTATTATTTTAGTTGTTGTAAGAACGAGTTCTGAATTTGTGCAAGAAGATGTCCATACATTCCTTAATTTGAATTTTCCCCATTTCTTTTATGTATTCCTATTGTTTGCTACATTTTAAGTTCGTATTTTACTCTTGATGTATAACGCTATTTCTTTCATATCTTGTTCCCGCTTGAAAGTGTTTTTCATTCTATCGTACTTTCTAAGAAACTGGTCAACGGCAGTGTATTATTACATTTCAGATTTTGAATATGAAGACCAGGTATTCAATAGTAAATTCCTGCGTTTTTTCTCTGAGAAAGGAGACCGTTATTAATGTGACAAAAATATATAGGATATTAATTGGGGATGTGTGAATTATTCCGGGATATCAGGCCTGGTTGGAAATAATGAATAGTAACAGGCGACGGATGGTGTAGTGGTTAACAGCCCCGCGATCAATGCAGGAGTCCTGGGCGTCGCCATTCTCATCTGGCCGTAGTTATCTAATAAATGTTCATAATGTCTGTATAAATTATAGAATTGGTAAACATCTACATTTTAACAAATACAAAAAATTCCATTACACATATACAATTTAACCCATTTTATGTGACAATTAGAACCTGGTTATCGGTCATCATCGGCATTTTACAAAAACTGTTACATATTGAAGCACTGGTTCTTTGTCAACAGTGAACATACAATTGTACATAAATTGAATTATTAAATCGACCTTTTAATGTAGACTATTTATTTCTAGTATCACAACGTTTCAGCAGTATGTAGCTGCCATCATCAGGTCGATATAATAATTCAATTTAGTAATGATTGTAGACGTAAATAATGTCAATACAATTGTATATACTTACAGAAACTAATTCTGTAAAATATATTAATCTGGATCATCACTGTACATCCAACGAACTTGGAATCCAGTCGGAGACCTTACAATTTGTTGATTGATNTATATATATATATATATATAAATAGGTTTTAGATAATTTTATTTTGTTCATTAAAATTAAAAATGTATGACTTAATTTGATAATATGTAATGTAAATGTTTTGTCATATAATGTTCCAGTATCTTAGACAACGAACTTTATTTTCTCCATGTGCATAATACTGATGATTTATTCAATTTTGAAATATGACTTTGTGTTTCAGGTTTTAATTGTATTTGTCCCATGTAAAAAATCAATTTTAATAAATATTATTATTGAAATATTTTATTCGTCTTTTCTTGGACTTAAAAAATAGCGGAGAAAATTTTTAAAGTTTCATATTATTAAATCTCTTTATATTGATGACGAAATTTTTTAAGAGCTTATTTGTAAAAAAAATTGATTTGAGGTTGTGTTTGATGCCTACAAGGGTTTGGTAACGAGATAATAACGTTCATGCTGGGTTGATTGATAATGATACTGCTCTATTGGCCGCGTATACTTACAAATCGTAATTAGGCACGTAAATGTAATGGAAAATGTAATATGCGGTTTAGAGGGTTGATTAAACAAAGTTCCATGTTTCAGATGCAATTGTCTTCTGTAAGATGAGTGGAACATATCTCTATGATGTGTTTTGGAAACAGGAGTATATTTCAATTCCGAAAATGTCTGTTGAATTTAACATCCTTCGCTATCATTTTCGATGAAAATTACAAAAAAATAGGATATAAAAAATGCAAAAGCAATTAATATTAGTCTCAAATTTGTTATATTAGTTTGTGTACTTTCTTGGACAAAAATCTGTACGATGCTCTCCGATATTGAATATATTCTATAGTGCCGTACGTGTAGTTGTCTCCAAAGTTAAAATTGCAGATACTCAGATTCTTGTCCTGTCCTAATACGGCAAAGTATTTTTTATTTCTCAGAAATTATTCATCCTGAAACAAATTGTTGAAAAAATAACAATTGTTATATGGTATTAGTGAATAATGCTTGTATTATCTTCAGGTATGTAAGAATGAAAAGAGAAATGTTTTTACGATTAAGTGCAGAATCGTATGCAAATGCTACATGGTTGCCCTTTTGAAACACACTCTATACAAATTATTTACATTTATTAAAAACAAAGGACCGAGCAAAAATGATTCCTGGGTGTTTGCTTATTCCTTTCCTCTGGAGTTTTCCCTTTATTCTTATCACTTCTATTTTCTGGATACGAATCAAACCATTGATATGAGACATCCCTAAATCCTACATTATACGTTTTTGACAAAAGTATAGAACAGGAAATCTGCCTGCACAATGTTTCCTATTGTTAATACCATCATAAACTTGTGTCCTAAAAATTAATATTATATCTCTCCCCTCGTTATTTAATTTATGACTAAAACTGAAGTGTTTTTACAGAAACATTTAATCTCATTTGTAAATTTACCGAAGACATTAATTTTTGAAAATATCAACAGAATTGTAGTTGGATGATAATTTTTGATGCATCTTTTTCTTCTGTTTAATGATTTCAAAACAGATTTATTAACACGCCGGGAAACATACTACTTTTAAATATGACTAATATTAAGGAAATAAACGAACACTTTGGTATTTATTACGGTATTTTATAATTAAATGTGTTACTTCATAAAAAACCAAGAGCTTTCCTATTTTCTTACTAACAAATTCGTTTTCTAACTTCAGGAATTGACGTTGGATGTGAGAGTCACAGTTTCACTGCATCAAACTTCATACTATTCGTAAGATCATTGATTGATAGAAAAAAATTCATTGAAATTTCATTTTCTAAAGGATATTTTATAATCATTATTTTTATTTTCCAAATAAATTCGATCACAACTTTTACTTTTAATCACAAGCCCGCGAAAAAAGAACATTTTTTGAAAATATTTTTAATTTTGACAATTTATGTTTATGTTTTTTTGGCGCGTCTTCCAAAATTGAGGTTAATTTTCTTGTAACACGAAAGGTTCTCACAACAACGGTTTTAAATTGTATAGAAATAGCCAATTTAAAATTTAAAATAGAATATACTTCTTTGTTTATTTGTCTACAAAAGGTAGAAATCAAACACTATTAAAGCAATTCTTATTAAATGTTTGGGAAGTGTGTAAACACTTGTCAAAAATTCTGGTTAACACATTTTCTTTTTTCCTCAAAACATCCATGACCACTTTTTCTTTCGTAAATTTGGTTGATTGGATCTGTATCGCATTTCTCAAAATTTTCTCACGTTTTCTCATAAAAGGTTAAAACAAAACATCCATCTTCAACTTTACTTTGGAGAAGCCCTGTCCAGAGAATATTGGTATGTCTAGCTCATGAGGTACTTGGTGATTTGCTGACTGAATGCTAGGACGATAAATCTTTGTATTTTTTAAATGAAATCGTTACACGAGCTAATTTAACCATCATTATGGTTTTTAGGGTTCCTCGAATCCATTGGTATTTCAAAATGGAAGGAATGCTCCTTTTCTTGAGACCATTATCTAAATTTCTACACAATAGAATGAACTTTGTGAGGGGCTAAAAACATGTGTTGGTTCACACAACCTCTCAGTTGGCGAATACCCACAAAACAAATAAACAGGAACGCACGTAAACGATCCAGTTTGAACCGAATTACACTCTATGAAAGTGATTTAGTTTGAATTGAACCCAATTGCACTAATATTTTACTATTACATATAATATTAAAAAGTTTAAACCATTACAGATTTTCAAATTACTATATTACACTCCCAAATACAAAGGAAATTTAAAATCCTTTTACCACAATTAACGTCCATTATATAATTTAATTAAATAAATAATGAAAGACTTACGACCTTTTATGGATCTTTACTGAGTTTTTTCACAAATGTGTATATCATTCATACATAAAAGGTCTTAAATCTTTCATTATTTATTTAAAATCTTTTTAATTTATAAGAAACTATTAAGCTTTATATCGTGTACAATTTACCAAATATTCCAAAAGAGGATACAATATTTTTGAGAAAACCTTACGCGATGGATTAAAATAATCAACTTTTTCTTTGTTCAGCAGCATTAAATCGATAAAAATCACTTATTACTTTTAGAAGAATTTTTCCTTCGCAAGTCTGTGTTTTTTTTCTTCGTTCCTTAGTTGCAAAAGTATTTCTTCTTAGTTATGAGACTGTTTTAGATAATAATGCTTTTGCCCTTCTTGTAAAATTTATTTCTCTGTGAAAGAATTGTTTATTTTTATTTTCTCTGTAAGAGAATTGTAGACGAATGTTTTTAGACTGTTTCTTAATTTAGGATAACTTTTTAGAATAACCGAAATTATCCTAAAAACACTTTTTTAAACTGAAAAATAGAATGTAGGATATTAATTGATCTATTATTTATTCCGTCGAAAGTNTATATATATATATATATATATATATATATATATATATTAAAAATAAGATTTTTGGGTTTTGAAACCAGTAGTAGGACTTTCGACGGAATAAATAATAGATCAATTAATATCCTACATTCTATTTTTCAGTTTAAAAAAGTGTTTTTAGGATAATTTCGGTTAACATAGGCTTAGTTACAGGATAGCAAATTAAGTTGATAGCTGTCAGTTTATGATCCGTTATTTGCTTCACATTTCTCTACAAGTACTAATGACCAAAATCAGACGTTCGTCCGTGTTTGTTTCATGAAAGACACTCATTGCTTTCAAATATAGGAATGTAGGCTACTCTTGATGTGACTACAATTTTAAATACTATCTACGACTGATCACACGTTGATTTCTAAAATGTGAGTCTTCCGTTGAACATAATCCATCAAAATTTAATTAGTTTTAGGAAAATAAGATTTTTGGGTGACAATTTTAGACGTATCCAAAACTATGCTACGCTATTAAATATGCAGTTCGTTATTTTATGTATTGGGAATACTTATTGCTTCACTAAATTTCTTTATTATTGTACTATAGGTATATTTCCATCATTATTTTTGACAAAATTCTCACCTTATTGGGATAAATAAATACCCGAAGAGTATCTAGTAGTGCAATCCTACCAGCGAGGTCATATGGGGATCTTGGGGTAAAACGATTCAATGAAATAAAATGGAAAACGAACAGTAAAATGTAGTTAGTAACATCATTAAGAACAATTTTTAATAAATTCTTTTTCATATACAACAAATGAGTTTGAATTTTCATTTCATTCTAATTTCATTGAATTCGATAAGTATTTATATTTGAAATAAAAAGGAAGTAATGAAACGCTACTAAATGCACGAGCGATGCGCTCTGCGTGTATTTCTGATTCCTGGGATGCATGGAAACTGCAGGTGGTAATCGATCTGCAACAGGACGGAATACCCAAGTCTAGCTATCGTAACTACGTATTGGGTTTCTGAGAGATCGAGTTGACTTGTCATATTGTGGACAGTTTATTGAGGTAAATGATGCATATAATGAACATATTAGTAGATTCTAATAAATTATTTTTCTTTTTCCTATATTCATGTCGTTTCTAAGCAGTCCTTCACGAGGAGAAAATGTGATCACTAAAGCGATATAATTATGGCGACCAACTGAAAATTGAAACCTAGATCTCTTGCCCTGTTTGTGAAGGTGTTATCCGCTACACCACCATTTGGACTTAATATTAAATCTTTTCCGGCCTGAGCTTTGGAAAACCTTTACATGCCACAAGAGAAGTTCCCGTGTTTGATTCCCTGCTCAACGCCCCTTTTCTCTGGCCCTTGTTATCCGCTTCAAAACTCCTGTGTTTTTCATGTTGCATCATCTCCAGTCTGGCTCCTTCTTCCTTATTCTTATTTTCGTTTTTCCTTTTAAATCTAGGGGTGTTTCAAGTTTCTTCCCGAGGGAGTTTTCAAGTTTCTTCTCGCTTCGAAGTGTCTCTACTTCTGCTCCCTATTGTTACCAGATCTCTTTTTCATCACCAACTTTTCCTCTCAGAGCTATTGTTTTGTAAAGTAAAATTGGTCAACCACCGAATGATCGCGCACCAACTGAAAACTATCATTTTTCAGTTTTGTCAAGTATATTCTCAAATTTATGTTTTGTATTCGAATGGATACAATAAAGATATGTTCTATTTTTCCTCATACGGAGAGCATATTCTCTTATTTTCCTCCAGAATAGCCTCGTTACGCAGTTTCACAACTGCATTATGTAGTTTGCTTTGAAATCAATTGCATGCTGTTGAATTAAATAATTCGTTATCCTGCAAGATCAATTTCATCGATCAGCAAAGAAATGTTGACCATTCCCAACCATAGCGACTGACAACAGACAACAAATTTATGTTCACCTGAATTAGTATTTCTAAATACTGTCATAAACATCACTATATAGAAGGATAATATTAACAAACATTGGCGGGGACTCGTATACGAAATTTTATCACACACACACGCGAACACGCGCACACACGCACACACGCACACACACACAATTAGAATTTTTATTTCTCCTGCGCATGACAACTATATTTCTTTCTTTAATTCACTAATAGTGACTTTTGTTCTCCTTGAATGAAATCTCTTACCCACATATCCTTTGTCCTAGAGTCCCTGTTTCAAACATGAACCATTGGTATACACTGTTTTCTCATTGACATTCTTTCCGACTTCTAAAGTTCTTGCAGAAACCTCCCCTCCTTACTTCACAATATAATGACCTCCCAGACACACCACGCATTCAGAATACCCCTGTAATTAACTATTCAGCTTGATCACACTTTGGTGGTTTTGTTCTCATTCAATTTATACTCTCATATAAATTTAAATATTTTTATTTCATTGTAATTAATTTCACTTCGGATTTTCTAAATTAAATTTATTCTTGTTCATGCGTATTTATTCGATCAATCATTGTTTTTTTCATTCATGTATTTTATATTTAATGTATTTATTTCAGCACCAACTTACCAATATTAAAGAATTCACTGAAGTCTTAAAGAAGGCAGTGGAAATATATCGCAGATACATTTAGAGGCACAATTTAAATATAATCCAAATATTCAATCGTACAAGTGAAATCAATTCACATGTTTTATATTTAATATTGTAGTATTTAGTTCAAATTTAAGGAATTCGATCGATAGGCAGAACATCTCTTTCATTCCTTTCTTGAATAATTGCTACTAAACCCATTGAAAATGCAGGAGCGAGGGGAAGTTGCCATTAGTTACTCTCTTCGCAATCAGATAGAATGTCACATGCGACACGAAAGTGATTGTGGACTGTTGCTCTGTTGGGTATTGGCACAGGATTGCCATTACATGGAGTTTGCGTTCGACATTCCAATTGAGACGTTCAGGTCTCTGAGTATGCAATGTTTATTGGCGTTCCACGTAAATGATAAATTCTTTCCTCTCGTTCTTCCTCAGATTATTGTTGAATAATGCATAAACGATTTTAAAAGCGTCGCTGTTACATTTGTTCTCTATATTTTGTATATGAAGTCATACCTAATTACAAATACAATTTCCACAAATAATTGTGCATAAACGAGCAAATAGTTCTTTCTTAAATTTCCTGCCTCAAAATACAGGACCGGGACAGAAGTATTGGTTTCAATAAATTTAGAGAAAACATTACCGTTATGTAAAATAGACCAGATAAACATGCCCCCAACACATCTAATACGTCACGCAAAATAATATATTACCAGAAATATATTCCTATAATACTTCCTTGAATAAAATCTTTTAAAACTTTTAGTATTGTCTTAAAATTAATTTGTTTCACAATATCAATTGATTTTTATGCCCATTATGATATAAATATTTTTGATATAATAAATACGTTTAAATTGCATTCCAAATTATTTGGGGATAAGTGAATCAGTTTCAGTGAGTTAAGTCCATCCCATTTAATTGAAAGTTTATTAAAATTCTATAGATTTATCAACAATTTGGTCTTACTATACTCTAATGCGCTGCCATTGATTCCATCACTCAGATCTTAAACAGTCAATTAACTCAAGTTTTCGGGGTAGTCATTACATCAACGACATTCTTAAAAAACTCGCCGACACGATCTTTGATTTGTCTCGAAATGGGTTTGATTGTCCCGAGCGCTTTGTATCTCATTAACGTTTTCTCGCTGATACTGTGTTCATACGTAATTCACACATACAGTTAAAAAATTAATGGATAAAAGATTGTGTCCTTATTTCTTTCGCACTCGTGACACGCTTCTTACTAAGCTCGCTAGTAAGAATTATTACCATCTACCAACAACGAACCTCCCCGAGATCCCACTAATAATTGCACAATGCAACCCGCAAGGCGTTTCGGTATTTATGTTGAGTGGTTGCGTCTTCATCTCCGCTATTCGGTAATTTTGTTAAAAGTGTTCTGGGATGATTCGATTTTACACCATATTGTAACTGCAACTTAACCTTTTAGTAGAGCACATTGTTGAACGAGGAAGTATTGGGACGCAGTAGGTTCAAACCCGTCATGGAGCAATAAAATTTATTCAAAGTTTCGACGCTTAGATTTTCACAATAGAGACATTATAAACTTGAGAAAAGCATTGTAATAGATAATTGTAATATTTCATTGTAAATATTTTATTCTCCATCTGGTCTTTTACAAGTTTTAACTACATTTTGAGCTATAAATTATTAAAATCAAACAGTCCCAAAACAGGTTTCGAGGGTACCCAAGGGGTACACGGAGGGTAGAACTCCGCAATTACTGAACATCGGCTCTAGGAGGAGGAAATGCGACCAGCATTTTGCTCCGGTCGTTTTGACCCCAGGATATACCTGGTATTCATTTTACATCTGGTTAAATAGGCCAGGGAGTCAGTCTGGATATCGAGGTGTGATGAAAAATCACCCACCGGGAATCCAACACCCGGCAATCCAGTCAGCAACTCAGCAACGTTGACTCCGCAATAAATTATTACCTTTTTATAATTTACCACATTTTGTATCATTTGTGTCTGTATTACTCATCAGTAACTACTGTAACAGGGAATCATAATAAAATAAGATATACCAGAAGATACACATGGTTGCAGATACAAGTATACTAAATTTAAATCTATAAGAAATGTAGAATTGAATTTATAATTTTAATATTCGGCGATATAAAAAATATTGACTGTTTGATATCTTACCAGATAATGCAGGTGTATAACAATTCTTGTCTCAAATTTGGAGAATCATTTAAACCGTCCATAACACAATTTTCAGCATCTCTTGAAACATTTATGTGACATATTAATATTATATATGCATTAGTCCTAATTATATATTTTAGAATGTTTAATCATGCCATTACTTACTTTTCATTATCTCTATTTTAAATACTTTTTCGCAAGGTTGCTCGAAAAAAAGTTTAAGTACTACTTTTAAAAATAAATTCTGTGTAGGGATGTCCAATTTTAGTCATTGGAGGAATCAATTATTATCCCCTAACTGACACATGAGATGTTTGAGTATTATTGTCCGAGGTTCGAATTCGTCTTGGTTTCTCAATTAAACGCTTACATTTACTTCTCTAACCTTCCTTTAAATCATTTTAAATCATGGTTTATGTTAGCTATTAAACCGAAATATCAGCATAACTTCCACTTTATTCAACCGAAACTATTTGCTAAGAAATTATATTGGTTTAAACAGGTATCGAAAGATGAAGATAAACTATATCACAGAAAAGAGCTAAAATCCAACATCAATTTGATTATCAGTATTTTCATATGTTAGCATGTCTGATATTTTCCTGCTTATATGACCTTCATCGTATTTCGTGTAAAAGTAAAATATGTTAAATTTCTTTGTTTTCACTTTAATTTTGATAGTTTGGATTATGAAGAAGAGGTGTAAAACATGAATAACATTTAAATGAGCAAAAACAATCTTGCTCAACAAAAGATCACAACTAGTTGTTAGATATTTTGAGAAAATGTTCCCTCTGGGAAAATAACTTGAGTCCCGCGCGCTGTGGAGCCACGTTAACAATCGATGACTGTTGGACGGTTGGGCCAAGTGTCACAATTATTCGTGAGGACAGAGACCAATGCTCCAACACCCCACCAAATGAAGCCACCTCCCACCCTCCATCTCTCATTGCTCAGCACCTGGGATGACTAAAAAAATTACTTTTGATCAGAAGCAGCGAGAGAGACAGGTCGTGTAGCAGTTCTCAAACATTATATGTGAAGCGAATTTGTGATTCAATATTCTTCACAAGTACTTTATCACATGTGGGGTAAATATGCGATATTAACCAGTTTAGTGCGCCTCATTCAGAACAACGGCTGGTGGTAGCGACAGAGGAACAATATTATTATCCTGTCTTGTTCCAGTCGAAATATACTGAAATTATTGCGCCGAGAGAAGAAAGATGTCAAAAGTGTATGATGATTTCTTCAAAATTTGGGATAATCTTAGTCAGGAGTGAATATTTTAGAGATCACATTTATAATTGTAAAAAGTAATGAGGGATTATGTTAGTTACATCTTTAGAATTACATTCCATTAAAATCAAAATTATTAATTTTTCCTAATGTTCACCAGTCAACTTCCCACATCAGTGTGAGTCTTAAACTCATGTAAATGGTCATTCTAGATTCAAAAACAATTAGAAAAATTATTATGTTTAATATAAATTAAAATATGTGCGATGATTCCCGGAGCACTCTGCCAGATCTTCGGAGCAATTAATACTTTTTCAAGTACTGGAGCAATCTGTTGGGAACGCTTGGATAACTCTGTTCCCTTTAGTTATCAGGATTAGCGGGAGGTAAAGGGGTATTACAACATCGTAGAAATGCAAATAACATTAAACATGAGATATGTAAACCATTACTTAATTATACTTGTCGGAAATGTTTCATCTATAATAAATGTTATAAATTAAAATAGAATAAACGAATAAGGTTCTTAGGATCATTTGTATTTACAAACACATAATAAATGTTATTATTTTTCAATTACATTAAATAAAATTGAACTTAAAAAGTACGGTCTTCAGTTATCCAAACTTCAAACATTCGGATCGATGGGAGAATTTCTTATTAAGTTACGGTATATTTAACTATTTTTGGTTTCTGTTTTGGAAGAAACACATTTATCCGAATATGTGATTAACCGGACTGGGTACGGTCCCAACAGATCCGGATAGTTGCTATTTCTATTGTAATTAAGCACAATTTTGTATATGAAACAAACCATTACTTAATATTTTAGGACAACTTAAATGCCATCAATAATACAATTCATGTCTAATTATGAGTGTTGTATCACAATTACATGGCGCGCTCAAGAACATTTTAATATTTTCTAAAGAATTTCCCAACACTTGTCGATGGAAGCGGGGACACAGCACAGATATCTCTCCTGGCCACTGGGAAGCAGACAAGCTATGAATTCCAGTCAATGTCTCTGTGTAACCTTTGTTACTGTGCAGAAGTCATATAGGATTCCGCGCTGTGGTTTGAAACAAAGCCGTGGAGTATAAATATAATTAATATTGCAAAGGACGATGCACTAACAAAATAAACCAGGTAGTATCTTTAAATTCTGCAGTATTGATACTAGAATTACAATTTAAATTACAATTAGTTTGGAGACAAAAGTATCTTTTTGGCAAGAGATTTGAATAAAATATGAACTAAAAAAACGAAGAAGTGACATATTTAAGAGTGTACTCGGACAATTTAATTTGTTGGAACTAATTCATCATGGAGTGACTCATTATTTAATTGAAAGATTTGTGCAAATTTTGTCAACTACAAGTGGTATATTGATATTGTATCACTGTAAGAAAAATATTCGAAAGAAGTAGTGCGAAATAATGAATTGGTTAATATAGTATTTATGCTAAAGAATACATAATTGGCTTCGAATTGCTTTTAATATTTCCTAAATTAAGGATAATTGTTGGAGTTTAGCGCAGAAGATAATTTTTGAATTTGTAATAGTGAAAGCCAACGTTATGAATATAATGAATCATATTTCATTGATTTATAATATATTTTACTCATTGGTATGCATTGGGAAATATACTAATGGAGAACAATTGTTACACTTTGAATAAATTAATAAATTAATTGACATTCACACATCTTTTCGGCAATCTTATTGTCCCCAATTACTACTACACAGTCATGATCAATTGAAGGGTGCTGTACCGACCGATCAGAACTGGTCACCGAAGCGTTAACTGAGAGTAATCATGTGACACTATTGTAGTTTTTACTCAAGTTTTCGAGAATCTTCTCCATTAGAATTCTGTTCCTTTAAGAGCGTATTTTTGAATTTTCCTCTTTTAACTTTGTCTGCTTTAACGCACGAATGGGTGTTATTGACATTCCCTGCCAAAATGTATTCGACAAAATCTGAATATTTAGATGCTATTTGTTTTGTTACGTTCGCAGGAATACATGGCGCTACGGTAGTTTGGAATATGTCACTGCATTTGCGCTGATTGCGACGACGCTGTAGTTATGGTACGCTTGCCACTTGATTGGTGGGGAAACAAAAACAAATGATAAGGTACGCAATAGGTACCATGTTTTCGATGTCAGATGGAATCATGCCACAGTTTAGGAGGACAAATAACATGGTTGGTTGATCAATATGTGAAATAGAGCAAGGAGATGATACAGCATTTAAATTTCGTGTTAAGATTTCAATGAAATACCATTGTCAAACGAGTGAAAATATTCTCAAAAATATATTCTTGTACATTCAAAATTTAAAGCAATTAAAACGTAATTTGTTGAAATTAATGAGTACTCAAAACCGGCATCCCTGCCATGATGACAGTTGCTTACATTGATGTAGATGCTTCTAATAAAATTTCTCCTACTGATCGTCGGCTCCATAAGATTCTGAAAGCAATTCACCTCTCATATACTACAGCTATAATCCACAACATTTTCCTTAAATGATTATTTAGTGGTAGAACTAATTGAAAATAAAAATATAGTAAATTTAATTTTGGTAAGGTACCCATCTCTTAAAATTAATAATACCATGGACACTAAATTTAACATAGGTCTATTCAAGTACGACCTAAGGGAAACTCACGCCACGAGATATACCAGTTGGTCCACGAGGATGAACTAGAGCGGAACAGAATTATCCCAGCTGTTCCACTGACAGAAACCACGACGCGTCTGAGGGCGTCACCGGATGTGATGCACGCGTGACCAGACGCAGTCATGTCGTATGGGAGGGAATATTGTGAACCATGTCACGCGCCAGGGTGCAAGTGTGACATGAGCGAAATGAACAAAGGGACAACGTACACCGTCATGATGTGTCAACCCGTAGCGAATCTAACTTCGCCTTTCGGTTTCCGATACTGTCACCTCATGTCTTTTCTTTGTTGTAAAATATGTTTTGAATACGTGAAAAGGAAACGATTTTGAATAACTTCAAATCTTAGCTAACTGCTGTCAGGAGATGCCATTTTCCAAAAAAATGTGATGCGATGCATGTTTTTAGTGAATATACTCGTACATACATGTCTGAAGACATTCACTTGATACACCGAAAGAAGTTATCAAATTCATTCAAAATATAATTAGATACTAATTAAATAAATAATTCATAACTTACGACGACGTAAATCCACATCTAAACTTAGCGAGCTCTTGACGGAAAATAAAAATATTATTTGTCCATAAAAGGTCGTATGCTTTTAATTATTTATTTAATTAGATTGCATAATGGACGTTAATAGTAGTGGAATTCTATACTATTAAGCCAACAATATTTGTACGTCTGAAGGTAGGTATATTCGTAATCCTTCTCGTAAACGGCACTAAAAATTTGATGAAATTCACTAAACAAAAGTGATGTAAAAGTGATCTAACATGGACTTCTTCCGCTTATGAGCCTTTTAGAACTAATTTTAATATTAAAAGTAATGATATTACGGTCAGCAATTTCTCTCGTTGCCGTGAAGACCCATTGAAACCTAAATATATGGAAACACATTGATCAAACGTCGCAAAAGATAAAAATATGTTTAAATAATAGTTCAATAATATCTCGTTCCATGATCAGTAATTGTTAAATTACTTCAAACGCTTACACAAACACAATTAAATTCCCAAGTGTTTCACAAGTAAAACAATTCATATTACGTGAAACTTTGTTCCTGTGATTTTTAGTCTGCAAGTTTCACAGTTAACAAATCTCTTTTTTTTAAGAATCGCATATTAATCTACACCTTGAAACATGTAAAAGTATATTCACAATTTGATGTCGTAGATTTTTCTTTTAAAATTGTTAAAGTTACAAAATACCTGCTACGGTGTTGTGGCATCTTTGTTTCTAACGTACAGTAATGCGGCAGTGTAAGGTTTCTGTTCGAGGATAGTACTTCACATCCAAGATCATAATCAGAGGTCAGAATACCTGGATTTTATACTTTACGATGCGTACTATGTAAATGATACGTGATTTAAACTTGATGCGAATACATGCGCTAAGTATGAGCATACATCTTCATCTTTCCCTTTACAACAAAGGACACTCCCCGCACATGACCCTTTATCTCTAACTATATCGCTTTCTCAGGAATTCTATTCTGAGGACCGAACACCGGCGCTATATCAGCTAACACGACGCTAATTAGTAACTGCTTTAAAGTATATCCAAGGAAACACATCCCGGGGGAGACCTAACCAGAGAGTAAAGCTATGCAATACTGTGTTAAGTAACTGTTAATCGATCTAAATGTTGTGGGATCTTTCACCTGATTCCCAAGTATTAGGTAACCAAATCGTTTCATTTCGTGATGAAGAACTTTAATAAAACAATTTACGTAATGTTTGAATTCAACGGCATAAATCACAGTATTACTAGTTACATTACTTATGAAAGTATTCCATCATTCATGTCCTATAGGGAATTTGAACACGAAATTATTCGTATATTTTCACTGAAATTGTATAAACCGAATCATTTCAGCAATTATTCGTTCTTTTGTATTAATTTAATCACCCTGTCTATAAGATATGGCTTTATAATGTTTGAGAATCTTGTAATACCTTATCTTAATTTGTTTATATTAATTCTTTTTTTAATTTTTTACAATTATTTTTTCTGAAATTAATATATTACATATATATATATATATCT
>NNCF01127139.1:203320-214674 GCA_002313205.1 Laupala kohalensis | reverse complement strand
ATATATATATATAAGATTATTAAATATCCACAAGTAGCCACTGCCGACACCTATGCATTATTACCACTAAAAATTCTTCGAAATCATCACAATGTTCTCTTTCAATCCCAACACGAACCAAATCGTCAATTGCCACTACAGAAAAGTGTGAATGATAATTCATCTCTGTTATTCATAAGCAGAAATAGAACCTCAATGGTGCAAGTCTGACTATTTTATGTATGCAGAATAATTAACGTAGTTATTTCAGTTATAGAAATAAAGAAATTATCTCGTGAACTGAGTGGTGGTTTCCAATGAAGTCGAGGTTAGTAAGCTGTCGAGAAATATAACGGAAGGAGAATTTTCTCTGTACTACGTATTTTCTTTGGACATGCAAGGAACCTCCGACCACACCACGTAGCCGTGCATAAAGATTAAAGTGGCTCAGTCTCCATACAAAAGGGCCCTACATAGAGACACAGAGGCCTATTTGGAGATTGGTGGGAGGTATAAAAATGAGACAAGAGGTGTCCTCCAGTTTCTCATTTGATGCCTCCCTTAAATTCCACAATGATATATGGCCAGTTTTTGAGAAGAAATCTGTTATTTACACTTTCACTACACCTCTCATGTACTCTCTGACTTGAGTGTTGCATACAAATTAACACTAATTTGTAAAGCAGGACGACCCCTAATACCAGCCGACCTCAGGAAAAAACTTTTCGACGAGATTCATAACTTGTCACACCCGGGACGAAGAACCACTTTACGGTTAATTAAAAAAAAAATTTTTTTGGCCCCGAATCAACCAGGACGTAAAAAATTGGGCAAGCACCTGTCTAGCATGTCAAAAGAACAAGGTCCACCGCCACACAATTTCACCACTGGTTTCTTTTAAACCTCCTGAGGACCGCTTTAGCACCATTCACATAGACATAGTCGGACCACTTCCATTCTCAGAAGGATATAGTCACGCGTTGGGCCGAAGTCATTCCAGTCACTGAGATCACCGCAGAGAAAACAGCCGACGCACTCTTGCACGGTTGGATCGCCCGATACGGCGTCCCCAACAAGGTCATAACCGACCAAGGGCGACAGTTCGAGGGACAACTGTTCGGGGAACAAATGCAAAGGCTAGGCATTAAGCGGCACAGAACTTGCGCATTCCACCTCCCAAGCTAATGGCATGATAGAACGCCTCTATAGGCAATTGAAAGCTGCACTCATGTCACACGACACTGGGGGGAGCAAGGCTTTGCCAATAATCATGCTGGGTTTTCGAACGGCACACAGAGTGGACCTAAACGCTTCAACCGCGGAACTCGTATTCGGAAAAACGCTGACATTGCCCAGCGACATCTTCCACGAATACAACAAAAACAACGAACAGCCCACGACAAGCTATGTCCAAGATCTTGTGCGTCAAATGCAACAACTCAAACCGGTCACGCCAAGATCTCAAACGAAACAGCCTTTTATACATAAAGAGCTAGAAAACGCAACTCACGTTTTCCTACGAAGCACTCCATTTAGAAAGACACTTGTTCTTCCTTACAATGGGCCGTACTAAGTANACAACAAGACCATTTACATCCCCGTCAACAACAAAAACATACGAGTGAGTCTAGATCGGGTCAAACCAGCTTTCATCACAGCTGACCCAACAGACGCCATCCAAATACAAACTCTCGAAAACACTCAACAAACAGAAGAATCTACCACAAGACATCCACCAGGAAATTACACACGCTCAGGAAGAAGAGTCAAGTTTAATGAGAAGCCTGATTTTTATTATTACTGAATCCTACGAGCATCAACCACAACATCGTCAAAACCATCCCACCAATATTTATTAATCAATGTAACAAATTTTTTTTCTCTTCCTCTGCAAAAGGTGACCAGACCATAGGCTACTAGATCAACCAGCAACAAGTAAATGGTAGCCTGTATCATGTATATTTCCAAATATACCGCAACGCAAGCGTAAGGTCCACAAAAACCCTTTTTAAATTCAAGAAAATGGAAAATGTTTTATATCACAAGGCAGATATGAATGTATTAACGGAGGAATGAGCTAATCCAAGTAATGAGACATCATACAGTTGATCAATAAAATCACACTGGCTGACTATCATGGTGGATGGTGAAATTTCGAGTTGTTACAAGCATAAAAACCTCATGCTATGAAATCATATTCAATATCCGAAATGGAAATTTTTTTTCATATCGCAGAAAATATGGCTGTACTAACAGAAACGAACTAAACCATGAACTGAGAAATCATACTGTCTATCTGAATGTCGGGAACCGTTTCCCTGGTGTACAATAGTGGTTTCGATAGTACCAGCTCTTGAATTTCGGGATCTTCTGATTGAAGTTTAGCGAATTTGTTCGTATCATCTAGTAATGTTATTACTTCGATTCGTGACATAGCATCGTCAACGATATTTTCGTTTCCTTTTATGTGTTGAATGTCAGTTGAGAATTGCGCTATGAACTGAAGTTGGTTCAGTTGTTGAGGGGGCTATTTCTCTCGTTTCTGTCGAAATGCATGGGTCAGCGGTTTATGATCGGTGAAGATTGTGATTTGGAATCATTCGAACCAGTGTCTGAAGTGTTGGACGCTCTCATAAACTGCCAACAGCTCGCGGTAATACGCTGGCATTTGACTCTGTTTGGTGTTTAGTTTCTTACTGAAAAATGAGAGTGGTTGCCATTCCTGATTCACCTGTTGCTGCAAGCAAGATTCCACGTGGGTTGCTGATGCGTCCGTAAATAACGCCAACGGTGCGTCGCTGCGTGGGTGAATCAGGGTGACGGCGTTCGCCAGGCTCTCCTTGCAGTCGACGAAAGCTGCACTTAGGGCGTCGTTCCACGGGAACGGTTTGTTCCCATCCTTCTTTCCACCGGAGATGGCGTCGACCAGAGCGGCTTGGGGCACTTCCGCTTTCGGGATGAAGCGCCTATAAACGTTTAGGATGCCCAGAAAACGTCGCATACCTCTCACGGTGGTAGGTTGGTCCATGTTGCGCAGCGCACTGACTCGGTCTTCTGGTGGTCTGATGCATTCAGCGTTGATCTTGTAGCCTAGGAATGTTAACTTTGGTGACGCCGAAAGTTGATTTTTGGGTATTGATGACTATCTCGTGGTCTTTCAACCTCTGGAAGAGCGTCTCCAGATGATGCTTGTGATCTTCATCCCGGCTAAATACGAGGATGTCATCAATAAACACATATACAAATGGTAATCCAGCGGTCACTTGGTCCATGAACCGCTGAAAAGTTGGGCGCTACTTTTTAGGCCAAAGGGCATTTGTAAATATTCGAATGAACCTATCGGGGTTACGATGGATGTCTTTTCGATGTCTGCTGCGTTCACTGGTATCTGGTGATACGCTATCACCAGGTCTATTTTTGAAAATATCTTTAAGCCTGACAAATTATTTGCGAAGTCATGGATGTCGCATCGGGTACGCGTCTGACATTGTCCGATCGTTGAGTCTTCTATAGTTCCCGCACGGGCGATAGGTTCCGTGGGTTTTTTTACAAGGTGGAGTGGGGATCCCCATGGACTTCGTGAGTGGCGTACGACGCCGGCTCGAACAAGGTTTTCGAATTCGTTTTTGACAATTTCGAGTTTCTCCGGCGTCAGTATACGTGGTCAGCACGTCACAGGTCGTGGTCGGGATGTAATGCATCGTGTTCGGTGGAATGCTGTTCGGTTTTCCAGACGGCTTAATTAATTCGGGGAATCTATTATTGATTTCTCCGAAATCATTGTTTTGTACCGTTTTTACATTTATCTCCGTACACTTGCACGAATTGTATTTGGTACTTGTAGAGATTCCCGTCATTTGGTCGCTAAGTTCGCCTGTTTTACAATTTAAAATTAACTCGTAATGAGATAGAAAATCTACCCCCAAAATGGAGTCCTGGACGTCCGCTACTATAAATTTCCACTTGTACTCTCGGCGGAGTGTTAGATTTAGATTGAGGAAAACTGTTCCGAACGTTTGGATATCAGTAGCATTTGCTGCATTTAATGCAAGTCACGTTGGATTCGTACTTGATTTCCAATGTCTCTTGGAGAAGATTGATACATCGGAACCGGAGTCGATTAGGAAATGTAAACCGGTGCTCCGTTCATAAATATACGGTCGTTTTCCCATCAAGCGGTTACAAAAACCGACTTTGTTTTTAAATTTTGAATTTGCGGGATCGTAAGAATATACTCCGCCCTTCAACCTTGAGGTCTAGGGCGGCTGGCTACGTTTTTTTGGTAGTTGCATGGCGTTAGACAACGTTTCGCTGCACTTCCAAATTTGGCGTGGAACCAGCAAATGTCTTTGGGTGTGTCTGACTTTGAGCATGACCGTGAACGTGTGCGAAAATTTCGCTGTTCATTTCTGTAAGGCGAAATGTTTCTTCGATAGCTTGCATTTTGTTGAGCAAGTTGCAGCTCTGCGAGTTACCTAGTAAGGTTCCCGAGCGTTTATATTACGTAATCCATACGTGGATCGGAAGGAGCTACGGGTTGGCTTTTGAGTGTCTCCATGTTATGTGTCGCCGTTTCCCGAGTTGCCGCCACGGTGTTTGTAGTTAGGAGTACGTTCGTGATCTTGTCAGCAAGTGTTGCTTGTTCGGACACGTCGTTGGTGCAACTCCCTGCCAGGACTCCTCAAATCTGCACCGGTAGGGCCCTCATATAAATTTCGGATATCAAGGTGTTGTCATGATCTTCGGGGCCGGCTAGATTTTTGAGATGATGGAGGAATAGTGACGGGGTACGGTCGCCGATGGCCTCCGCTGAGAGAAGTCTGTCAATTCTTGCCTTCTGAGAGTTGGCGTACTGGGTTATGAGAAAGGCTTTTAAACGTTCATACGCTGTGTTGTCGTGTGGTGCTAATAAGTTTTCATCAATGTTGAGAATGGCTGAGATATCGAATTACTGCGTGTTTTTCAAATGGTGAAGTAATTCCCCTTGCCGAAAAGTGCGCTTCCACATAATTAAACCAAGCCTGGGGCCTGTCCTTCCAAAAATTTGGAATTGGTAACGCCATTGCGATGTGGTCATGTGAGGACACGATAGGGATTTGTGCGTCTTCGTTGGGCAGTACAAAAAAATAGTGTTCCTGAATAATTTGGAAAAAGGAAAAAAAACTAATAGTTATCAGGAACCTAGAGAGAACAAGTAAAATAACGTAAGTTTGTAACACAAAATATGATGAACTGAAAGTAACACAAGTTGGAATAGTTAAAAATGTAAACAGGTTTTTAGCAAAATCACAAAGTGTCAATGTAAAAATTAATAGTGAACAAAATTAAACTAGTTATAATAACCTGAAGAAAAAAAGGTTTGAAATCAGAAATCAGAGCGTGATCAAAAATGGAGGGAGTTACGAAATTATTTAGCAAAGTGGAATCAGTAAGTTGAGTGTGATCGAAAACGGAGGGGTCGCCGGTTTATTTATTTCACGGGGAAGGTTTTTTATTGTTTCACAATTCTCTATGCGGATATTGCTTCGCAATAAGGTTCTTCCTCTTCAAAATAAATACTCACAGATTAAACAGGACAAGGTTTATTATGCAGGATCAATTTTTAACAAATGATTGAATCGTAAACAATAAATAACTCCAGGTTGGCAACCACAGGCGTTGAAAGCTCTGTAAATGATGCCTTTTCGCGTTCGACTCACGGCTGTGGGTAAGGTGGTTTCCGAGTTTGAAGAAATTCTCTTCTACGTCACGAGATGGTACCACTGGTGATCAATCCTGAAGTAGCTAGCTGATAGCTGAAGTATGATATCTTAGCGCGTGATGGCGCTGCTGGTTAAGTTTCTGCGTAGTCTCGTAGGATGGCGCTTCGTGTCTTCGAATGGTGGAGTTAGTTCCACCGGTGACCGTGAGAGGGCGTTTCGTGCTCACTTGGAAGGTAGAGATAACTCTGTTGCAGGCCGCGAGATAGAGCCTTGTGGTTCTCGAAGATGGAATTAACTCAGTCACTGATCGGGCGTAGCTTCTTGGACATATAATTATTTCCTCTGCTCTCGTGGCGTCTGATGATGGAAAATAATTCAGTCACCGATCGGAAGTAGCTACATGGACAGAGAATTATTTCCGCTGCTCTCGTGGCGTCTGATGATGGAAATAATTTACTCACCGGTCGGACGTAGATTCTTGGACATAGAATTATTTCCGCTGCTCTCGTGGCGTCTGATGATGGAAAATAATTCAGTCACAGGTTGGACGTTTCCGCAGAGCTGGGTTTCTGGGTTAAGGTTATATCGGTCTCGATTTTCACTCGGCCAGGGAACCCGTAGTACTGATTTCACTGTCGTGGAGTTGCCATAAGCTAAACTTTGACAACTGACGACGTTGGCGACGTAACACTGGGTCGAGGTTCGTCTATTGAGGTTCTCTCGAAGGTTCTTAATAATCTGACCCGAGTTCTCGAATTTTCTTGACAGATAAGGGACATACGCTCGATGGTGCGTGTGTCATGGAGCCTTCTAATGTGTACAATGTAGAGACTCCTTTGCGACGTATGCTGGTCTTGGATCTATAGTCTTTGATACTTCGTCATGACGACGGTATAAACAATATGGTGCTATTTGCTTTGGCGCGGATTCATGTATCTTTTATGTGTTAGATACATGAGGGAGTCCATCATATACGTACCTGTATAATAAATCCGCCTCTATCCGAAGGAAAACCGGAGAAAACCCGGGCCAGGATAGGGCTACAGAATTAATGAACACAACCGTGCCAAAGTTGAGTACACATAAAACTAAATTAATACGAATCATAAGACATATCGTGGTCTTGCTCTCAACTCCGTGTTTGGCCGAGCTGAGCTGCGATGTTGGACACGGCAAAGGGGGAAAAAGGGGGTGGGGGTCGGGTGGTTAGCTCCAGAGAAACTCATAGTGCGTAAGATGGTTTTAATACTCACACCGACGGTTGGTGGGGTGCAGGCCCAGAGAGAAGTGTTGGCTAGGTCATGCTCGTCAGGCTATCGTGGTTCGCCGGATACCAGTAAGCAGCTCGATCAGAGCGGAGGCTGGCGGTCCCGGGTTCGGTCCGGCTGGCAGGCCAGTTGGCGAGAGAGCAGAGAATGGTGAAGAGAATGGGCGAGATCCTCTGATCTTACCTTATTTATATGGTTTATAGCCTGACGTCATAACCTCGTAACCTAGTCTCGTCTGCTAGTGCGCCTGTCCCCATTCTAACATGCTTAGTTGGTCTTACTCGAGGTGGCGTCACGGCAGACACAATAATCATGCAAGAAAATAAATTTTGAAATCGTTATAAGTTATTTTAAAAGTACTACAGCAAAGGCATGATAAAGTACATGACGGATTTAACTTTTATTAAAATCAACAAATTCTTTTACATTGTAGAAGCACTGGTGCGGGAGGTAGTTTTAACCGCGGATTTGAAGAGATTCAATTTCATAATATCTTTTATATTTTTGGGCAGGGAATTATAAAGAACGATTCCCGAATAATATGGTTTTTTACACAGAGTGGCTGACACTCTAGGACGATGAATAATATTATTATTGGGATTATTGTGTTCGCGAACGAGACAGTTTCGTATGAAGCAAGGGTGGCACTGCAGTAACTGGGTCTTAACATACACCACCGTTTCATAAATATAAATGCAGGGAAGTGTTAATATATTTAATTTCTTGAATAAAGGNTGAGATTTACAAATTATCCGAACTATCCTCTTCTGAATTCTGAAAGTTTGAATACTCTGACCGGAATTACCCCAGAAGGTAATGCCGTAACGTAAATAGGAGTAAACGTTTGCAAAATAAACGCAACGGGAAATACGTGGACTAACTGCGTTAACTAAGATTCGGAATGCGTAACACAAATTGCTTAATTGGGAATTAAGATTGTCAACGTGACAATTCCATTTGAGATTGTCGTGAATATGGAGACCTAAGAATTTTGTATTCGTAACAATTTTTAATTGTGTTCCGTTTAAAGAAGGAGAAACCTGGGGTAAAGATTTTGTGATATTATTGTGAAATGACATAGACACTGTTTTGTCGGTGTTTACAATGAGACGATTTGCATGGAACCAAGTCGAAAGGTTAGACAANNNTTTACATAGTAAATTAGTGTTATCAGCAAAAAGAACCATTTTGCAATCTGATGTGGATGATGACATGTCGTTCACATACAATAAAAACAGTATAGGACCGAGAACTGAACCTTGGAGAACGCCGCAAGTAAGTGGCTTTGTTTCTGAAAGACAAAGCTCAAGTATTTTATTTTTAGTATAGGATAATTCTTCCTGTTGATATCTATCTTTTAAATAGGAAGTTAGCCATTGATGTGGAAGTCCACGAATGCCTAAAGAATGCAATTTGAAAAGGATAATTCGGTGGTCGATGACATCGAATGCTTTGGATAAGTCGAGAAAAACACCCCGAGGATTTTCTCCACGGTCAAGAGATGTGGTAACATCGTTTAAGAAGTAAAATATGGCGCTTGTAGTGGAAAAGGATTTCCTAAAACCGTGTTGATCGTCAGAGAAAATGTTATTTGTTGATAAAAAATCTAGAAGACGCTTATAGAACAATTTTTCTAGGATTTTTGAGAAAGTGGGTAGTAGAGATATTGGTCGGTAATTTCCAATATTAAGTTTGTTACCTTACTTGTGTAAAGGTTTCACTTTAGCTCTCTTAAATAATAGCAATGTTTGAGATGCGTCAGAGAGGTTGTAATTTTCTCTGTAATCAGGTTGTAATTTGTTCTGATGAATGTGGAGAATGTTGATTGCAAACGCAGTGACTGTACGGTTCGGCGTGGCGTATCTGCTCTCGACTGTACGGCAAGAATTAGGTTTGGTGCGCAAGTAGTACAGCTGTTGGCTGAGTACTCGCTGAAGGAATTTGCGAGTACGCCCACCACGCCGATAGTGGCTAACAGTTGTACGATAGTTGGAGAGCCATGATTGAACATACTCGTATATGCCCGCCGACTGGTGCTCAATTGAATTTTTAAAAAATATGGAAAGAATTTACTGAGCTGTGACAACTGACTAGAACAGCTTGTCACATGTGGAAAAGAGTAAACAGGTCAATAAATAATTATTGAGATTCAGTTTTTTATTAATATAATATAGTATGCAAGGTGAACTATAACAAAATAAAAATATGACATAAATGCAAATTATTTAAAACTACAAATCCTACATATAAAATACACAGTGACTAGTTCCAAAGCGATAGATGCTCGTTCAATTCTGTTTTGTGAAAAAGTTAAAAAATGTACTTTTAACACTCATCGGTTTTGTCGAAATCCGTGTTTATGCGAGGAAGTGTGTTAGTGTGTGCGCACTTACTTCCTTCTCTCCAACTACCCCTAGACTGCCCAACAGTTGGACGACTATCGGTCGATAGTTGACCAATTGTTGTACAATTGAAGTTGGATGTTTGCGCCGAGACTCATGCCCAGTCGTATGGATTTGAGGATGTGCTCGAGAAATAAAATGGGTGGTGGTAAGCATCCAAAACTATGCATCAGGAAAGAGAGGAGTGCGAAGATTTTTTTCGTTGAGAGTGAAACACGGAAAACTTGACTTTAGAGATTTGTGGAGGGGTATTCGTTGCTCTGCAAGTAAATATCGCGAAGTTGAATCTGTTGAGATATTCGTGGTGTATGTGGCAATACTTTCGTCTTGCTCATGTATATTGAACTGGGTTCTTTGCTGATGAAGTACTAGTTTAACCAATATGCGTAGACAATTACCAAAACATTATCAGTTAAATGTGTTAAGGTCGAACATTAGGTTCAAGACGTAAACCTACACGTGAACCCACAACACTTTAATATTTCATTCGCAAAAACACGAAAGAGTAGGAGAGTTCAGCAGAGGATAAAATTGGATGCATCGGGTCATGGGTGACGAATGTGAACTTATTGGATGGTATGGCTATCGAGATGTCTAGTTAAAAATGAAATTCACGTACTAATATTTTCCGGCGGAATATTCAAAAGGCTCATTGGAATAGCTATAGAAACGAAGAGTTATGAATAAATGAAATTTGTAATAATTATATGACTTTTATGAGACTATTCACAATAATTATCATGACTATCGCAATATTTAGAAATAACAAGTTTTTATTCTATACCACATATTTTTGCATTGAATTTAAAGAAAATTATTTGTTAATAAATCTTTATCATCAGTGATAGACGGGTAGATAAAAATTGTAAATAATTTAATTTAGTATTGACACTTGTGCGAGTAATATTCATGTAACAAAATTGCGATGTGAGTACAACATGACATCTCACGGGTTTTTATACAATGTAAATTTTAGTATCCATTTTATCGGTATTCTATTGTTATTTTTGAAGTGGGGCACGATTTTTTCAATTATGGATAGTACTAATCCCTTTATATATTCATTTGTACTATAATGTACATTTACTATAATATGAATTCTAACAAGTCGTTTCTCATTAACTAAGTAAACGAAATCTCAATGTCGAAATGGCTGCTCACGATCTTTCCCTAAAAGGAAGGTAATAATTTAAGCAAGTATCACGTGTTTTCTCTCAATATCTCGAAACCTGAAATGTTTCGTATAACGCAACGATTATTAACTATTTCACTAAAAACAACTTAAAGCTCTTTCCATTCAATAACTATACTTCTATTTAATTTTGGGACTCCAAAATTTTTTGTTCGAAAGCTCCTGAAAATGTTGTGCATCTCCTTTAAATTGACTTACTTAGACTACTACCTACTCCTATCACTTCGTCATTATAATGCTTGTAAAACTAATGATCAGTCGCCTCAACGCTTCCTATAATAAAATTAATGTAGAGAAAATATTAATAAGGATTTAAGATATATTATTTTAAAAAAATTTGGTGAGCCAAGGCACATGGTCTCATCTCCTTTTAATAATTATCTTTACATCCGTTAATAATCCGATTTTAAATCAGTTTCCAAGTTAATTTTTCGAATAGAAATTTTACTTCACAAAATAGTAAGTGTTGTCTACTTAAGATGAGGCGCAGATTGCATACTAGGCTATTGTATCGTTATAAAAAGCAACATTGATAGTAGCACAGATCTGTAGACCAGTGCACTCCCTCGACACGACGCGCGGTCCTTGAACTTTCTGAGTAAGACTGAAAATGACAAAAACGTGTTTGTAAGAAAGTGTTGCATGGGGTGACTGATTCATTTTAACGACTCTAATAAGCATCAGCGAATATCCAATTTTTTTAAAAATTGGGGTATTAGGTCTCGCCAACGTCTAGATCATTAGAGCTTCATATATATATATATATATATATATATATATATATATATATATATATATATATATACAAAAC
>NNCF01127139.1:145614-194143 GCA_002313205.1 Laupala kohalensis | reverse complement strand
TATATATATATATATATATATATATATATATATATATATATATATATATATATATATATTACTATTCTTTGAACGATTCTATAGTAGGAATCAGTATCAATAATCTGAGTAGTAAACCTAATATTTATATATAGTGAGGGAAATTTTGATACATTTACGAATTTTATAATTTGGGAATTATAAATACGTATGTTTATATCTAATCAAGTAACCTCTCGTAAGATGGGATCTTCAGCGAGCAAAGCGAGTACTTTTTATATTCATATAAGCATAAACGTGGAGTTTTGTAGCACTTTTTGACACACTCTTAGGATAAGATTAGAAATGTAATTCCCATTAGATAGTTGGTTTAAATGTCATTTTAAGTATATTATGGAGAAATGTAAGATAATAAAATTCATTCATAATTTTGAAGTTTACGTACCGAATTGGAGACTTTTATTTTAGGTTGCACTGTTTTGGAGATGGGAGGACAATATTACGTGACGCTACCACAAATTTCAACTTTTTTTAACATCCGAACAAAATTATAAAAGATTTCATCAGACACACCCCTAGACCATTTTATATTCTATTATTTTGAGCTTCATATAGAAAGTAATACCCAACATCGCTTACTCTTAATTTCTTCGTTATAAGGAAGTTTTTAATAACAAACGTTATATATTTAAAATAATAAATATTAATTTTTACAAATAAACATTTTTATCTAAAAATGGACTTGGATCAAAGGATATATATCTTTGTGAATCAAACAAGCGTTATTTGAGAAGCAAAATTCCACATAATAAAGTATGTAACAGTCACGTGGTCGCTAAATGTTGCATTCAGCATACAACTGAGAGTAAATGTGACTAAGTCAAATTAATTATGTACGGTTAACTGAATATGAGAGATGATCATTGTTGCAGTTTGTAAACACGAAACAGAAAATTCACCTTTATGTTCAGTGGGCAGTAGACGTGCACATCTGCAGTCTAGACACGTAATTGAATTGAATGCAAATGAAATGTAAATACTCCCCATATGTTACATATTCTACGCGTATTAACAGAAATCATACCATACTTGGCATAATTCATCGACTACTACCGCGTAACTACTTAATTGTGTTCTTTTGAAATGATGTTATGCATATTTCACTTAAAGCGTCAACAAACACTTGTGTTTATCGTGAAATAATTTCATCTTCAAAAGACTTTAAGTATAATGAAGTTTTAGATGGAAAAATAATACTGTTAATTCTTTGAGAAGATTTTTCTAATTACTAAAGACAAAATCAAATATTAAGTAAGATGAAGAAATAACTCGCAGATTTCAAGAAAGTAATGAAGGTACAATTTACTGTCTGAGAGTTTTGATGCTGTCACATTTTTTTACAAAATACTCAAACCTTCTTGTATGCATTTCAATAATCATATTATTCCTTGTTGTGTCGAGAAAATAAAATTATGTATTCACAAAATGCTCACTTTATTTTACTAATTACAATTTTAAAAAAATAAGAAATTACAATACGGTGTATGGTAAACCGGATGAAAATTTTGACCATATTAGATGTAGAGAAATTATATTTTCACGATGAATGAACCCGGAGTTGAACGGGAGAGTGATCATTCATTGACAGTATTACCAATAATACAGTCAATTTGCCCAGAGACCCCACTTCACTCGTAAGGGTGCTAAGGTGTCTTAGTTGGGAGAAAACGTGTACGTCAACGGCATCGGGTGTGTGTCTATTCATTGAGGGATGCTATCCCAATTGGCAGTTAAGGTTCACAATGCCGATTGTCCAATTTGCGCAAAACTACATCAATAAGTAGTAAAATAATGCACTAAGGGGTGGAAAAGAAGGGATGGAGAATGTTCAGGAATCTCATGTTGCCATTGATCTTCCTCTAGTTTTGTGGGTCAAGAGAGCACTATTTCATCATGATCAGAAAATATCATTTATATAAAATATATACTTTTTTTACATACGTAGTTTTTCCATCAAAAAGAAAAAAAGAAAGGATTATATTATGACGATTATCGTAAATCCATTTCCTGTACAAATATATTCGTAGTTATGGTACAGTAAACTCACTTATTGCTCCAGTACATTCAAACATTTTCTTTTGCCCATAACTAAATATCCTCCACTCAATCTGAGCTTTAAATCAGAAGTGAGTTTATTCAAAAGCTATTCATCGATATTTGATACGTGGGTTTCAATCAAGAAAAATTTTCTATATGTTGTTGCAAAATTCACTATCCTGTTACGATACATTTATAATATTATTGAAGTACATGAATTCAGAAACACGCATTGCTGTGATTCTCACGAACATTGAATGAATAAAATGAGAAATGTACAAGTGAAAATAACGTTGAATTCAGAGGTGAATGGACAATTTAACAGCAGATAAATTGAAATCGGTTTTATACCATGGGAAATTAGTCACAGGGATCGAAAATGTCAGGATGTAATATTTTAATACCGATTCCAAAACTTCGACATTTCACTCTAGAGATACAATGGCATTTCATTAGTTGTCATTGAGATAATATCACGAAATATCATTTTAGCAAATAAATGAAATGAACACATGGTCTCGTACACAAAAGAGTATTTGCATAGAGCCATAATATTTAAGAGGAGGAATACAAGAAGTGTACTGTTTGGTATTTATCACGAAACATTCAAATTTATTTCGGATTATTTTTGAGATTCTTCAATATCAGTTAAATGATTCGTTCATCATTTCAAACAGGGAATTGTTGGAAGTGTACTTGCCATTAGATTATATTATTTTAATACATAGTTTCAAATTTTCTACAACACACACATTTCTTTTCTGGCAAAATATCCCTGAGTATATTTTAGAAAGTGAGTACCATTTTCAAAAATTCACAAGACGTTATTTTTAATTTTAATTTTTTAATACAACAAAATGATATATTAACTAATACTTTAAAGTGTATTTTTATCTCTCAAAGTTCATATTTGACATGTTTTTGATGAACGTAGTGCAATACAGCTTGCAGACGTACAGCTTACATTACTTTGCTTTAATGTAAACGCAACGTATGTTCCCATACTATTTTAATTCTCACTTCCTTTATTCATCAATATTTATGAAGAAAAAATGAAATTTATTGAAATAATATTGAAGATATTGTCAATTTGTCGGAAGGATAGAGATATTATCAACTGTTCATTTCATCAAACGGCATACCTCTTCCTTAACCTACTCTGATCTCCAGCATCCCACTTCTTGTCCTTCGCCTCCACATCAGAGTCGCGTCCGTTGTGTCTTGTCTCCCTCCCTTCCCTTCGCAAGCCACCACCAAGATTGGGAGCATTAAGGCGTGATTAGCTCTTTCCGGAACCCTGTCCAGCCGAAGGAACGTCCTCCTCCACAGGAATTACAGAGCGTGCTCGTGAGCGTCCGCCCTCTAATTCATCTGTTCGCCTGCCTTACCTCAGCGCTTCTCGTCGACCAACACGCTTGTGACAGCTGGAGGAAAGGAGAAGCTCCGTCGGATCGGTTTCTTTCTCGCTTTGGATAGTCGACTCGAGGAGGATTTACGAGTGTATTGGATGGAACCGAGCTGTTTTTATAACATTCCCCTGGGACTTCGTGCATGTCTTCTTCGGAGTGGGAGTACATATGGATCTAAATATCAATCGTGTTGGAAAAATCTACGTTCTGTATACCCATAATCTTCAAAATTATATTTCAATCTTAATCTTATTTACGTAATAGCGTTCATATAAAACGATGTACCACTCGAATGAACTGGTCAGTAAAAATTATATTCTTTCAAATAAGTTAAAAATTCATTTTTGATTTCGATTGAACTTGCTTATCGATAAGTTGTTGATATCGAATATTGATATCGGATGTCGATTATGTAGAACATGATGAGAAAAATGTGGTAAATCTTCAGTTGATTTCCCAATACTTTTAAAATTATTTCATTGCGTCAAAACTCACAACAAACAAAACAATCTACGTGTTTTGGTGTGGGTATAAAGTTTTACTTAGAATATTTTTTTAAGAAAAATGTCATGAAAAATGTTATGACACGTGAAAAAAACTTTGGAGGTGGTTATGACTTTGAAAACTGATACTGTATGTAACACGTACACGTACAGGATTATACAATTGTTCTCCTAATTTTTTGTATGAGAAAGAAGCCATCTGGAATCGTTTTGTGGAAACCAATTGTGGTCTGAACCTGCTGAGAATTTTTTGTTTCAAAACCATCAAACGTTATTGGTTTCAATACATTCAATGTTTGGTTTCAAACATTCAAAATTATTATAGTCATTATAATAGAAATGTATTAATTATTGTGCATTTGAAATTGTGAATAATTAATTGTACTGTTTGAATTGAACACTTGAATAATTGTCTCGTGTTTGGTAAGAGTTCTCTAGTTTTTCAACTGTTTCGTAGAATATCATTTTTAGTTATCCGGAAAAGCCAGAAAATTTTCATTGTTTTTCTCTATATCAAATTTCTGACACGGGAGGCAGTTTTTTATTCCCATAGCAATGAGAACTACATAAGAATTTATTAAAAAATAGTCTCTTCAGAGACTCCATGGATAAGAACCCATACAACTTTGAGCAGATTTTAATAATTTTATTCGACAACTTGACAGGTAATGATTTTTTCTTCAATTAAAAAGATATATCATAACAGTTGTTTGGTCGTGCATAGTACCTTAGGCTGTCAATGAACAAGAATATTTTAGAGCACGTTTACTCCATTAACAAGGTATGGAAGGGAATAGAAGAAACTAACAAACAATTCATGCATTCTCGATTAGAATAGAAGAAACTTACAAATATTCCAGCAATTTTTGTCCTTCTCTTACGTATCTGTTGTTTTCCACACATATTATTAAAAATGAAGACAGTTGCTGGACTGAAATGAATTAAAATTACTGAGTTTTCTCCATTGTCTCCTATTTTCCAAGATCTATGGCGGAAAATGTATAAAAAGACAGAAAATAATGTGAGATAAAATACAAACAACACATTCTTTTATGTCTTTTTATATAATTTGTATTTCGAATGCTATGTTAGTGTCTGCGAATGATGAATGTTTTGTTAAAGGAGTTCTCGTTCCAAAGGAATGATACAACGTTAAAAAAAACTGGTAAATAAGTCTCCACCAGTGTGTCTACTGTGAAACAGTTTTGTCTTCCGACCTGCATCTACACGGAGAGAGTGATCGATTTTCGTCCCGGTGGAATAGCTTAAATTACCGTCGTGGAAAAAACTCTTCATACTCGAATTGAGCATTAATAAAACGTTAACCTGTTGTTCCACACAAAAATTAGCTACACCAAAATATTTTCGTATTTCATTCTACGTTTATCAGTGTGAAATAAAGAAATATTCTGCATTCTATTTAAATTTTATTGCAGGTATAAATAAAAATGTGCCGATTTTTCTACTCTTTCAATAGCAGCGCTAACTTTGAAAACGTATTGCTTGAAAATCACCGGTCCGATCACAAACAAATTTTAATGTGAGTTGAAAACATTTATTGTTTAAAGGTTTTCCCAGATTGAAATTAATTTGATGTATACTAAAAAAGTTCTTATCAACTAGCACATCATCATTTTTTTGGTTCTGGGTCGCTGTAAAGGAACGAAATCAGTATTGTTATGAAGCTGATGATAATGTAAAACTACGTTTTAAGCAATATTGTTCCCACTTGCTACCAAATATTTTTTATTGATTTATATTTGTCCTGCCTCTCGTTACGCCATCCTTGCTGTTTGTTCTCCTTTTCTAACATCATTGTTCCATTGTTCTCTAAACGTTGTTAGGTGGAAGAGCTCGTCTCATAGTTAGAAATTCGTCACAATTAAAATTAGGACATGGAATTAATTGACACGTAAGAAAGAACGTGATCACTAAAAAAATAAACTTTCTACGCAATAATTAAAACAGTAAGTAAGTAAGAAAGAAAGATAGAAATTCATCGAGATAGGAAATGTCATTTCCTCGAATTCAAGGTCTAATAAGTCGTGATCACAAGAATTTCTTAACGTTTTTCATTTCACACTCCTTCGCCACGGTTCTCATCTCGTTTCTTCACAGCGGTTCTTATACCTTCACCGACGTCATAAAAGTTCTGTGGCTTTTTCCACAGTTCCATTATTGGAACCTTTTTTTTAGTTTGCCTTTCATACCAATATATCCTAATATATCTTCAAATAGTATCCTTGCATCCTGCCTATTTTTGAGATTGAATGATGACACTTTCACGAAGCTGATTGAGTGATAGTAAATAATAGGTTCAAAACTAGTCTGTTTACAATACTTCATAAAATAAATTAACCTTCTGATGATTTTTTAATTTAATGTACATAATATCTGGATTAAACCCTACCTCAAAGTTTTTTCTTTTGTTTCTAAAATAATGAACCCATAAATTATTTCGTTATTATTTCAATGAATTGGTCAAATTGCTGAACAGTATTCGGAAAATGAATAAAAGGAAAATACTCATTACTTCCGACTCCATAGCACAAAATACTGGTGTAGGAATTTTTCGATTGATGAAATAATTTTTTCAAGGTTTCTGTATTTCATTTTAAGTTGTAAAGAATATTAATTATTCAATATTAATTCCATTAATAGGCATGTAAGTTGCAAAGAATCTCGGATAACAGTAAAGAGATAGCTTTAGCCATTTCACCTGCCAATAAAAATAGAATTATGATAAAAAAAACGTATGTGAGTCAAATCGTGATGACAATGCAAAATAAGAAAACATTAATAATTAAAATAAGAAACATTGATGCAAAGTATTATGTATTGTTGTAGACTCTATCGTAATTTAAAAATAAATATTTCATTTTCTAAGAGTTCAAGATGACACCTCACTGTTTGGCGGATTAGTATATAAATTACATGAATTTAATAGAAAAAAAATATGAATTCACAACTTCAATTACGGAAAAGGATAATTTTCAAAGAAAAGTCGTATTTTTACGCGTAAAATACATATGTATCAGATACACAAGGTGCATTGTCTTTCCATTTTGCACGGATCCATGACTTTTAAAACTGGAATGTAAAAAGTCTCAATTATTTTCACTCTCGCATAAATAGAACCAGAAAGGCACTTTGTCCTTTACAATGAGAGTTGTCAAACCTTGACGGACATGATGAAATAACGGATTGCTGTCATATACTTCAGGTGAATGAACAACGGCGATTGTCATGTAAAATAGTCGATTCGTTCGCCATATCGAACAAACATTCCATTCTCGTTTCCCTTTTCTAAGTTTTTCGTGGGTATAAATTTCATATCGTGGACACTCCATCTCTTATTTGAGAATTCAAAGACAAAACACATGTAAACTGACAAATGGGTTGTACCCTTAATATTACAGATTTTGGTCTTTTCATTTTATTATTAATAAATTAATTCGTAAGAATATATTTTTTCATTAATTGGGGAATGATTTCATATTAATCATAAAGAAACGTTTAAAGAAACGTCATTTTTAAGTAATTTGTTCATTTGAAAACACGAATATTTATTACAAAAGAGTGAACGCACAGTTTTAATAATCCTATGATAGAGATTATAATAATAATATATAACCCAGTATAATATAACATAACTATCGACAGTTGTTTGTGGAGTTAATTATACACCATTATAATGTTAGAAGGAAATCTGCATGGAAAATAATCCATTGTCTACTCTCCCAAGATTCATATTAGGTCCTACGATACTAATCTAAAACAGTCTAACTATAATTATTGAGTTACTATAGTATTGCCTAACTATAGTTATTGAAAATTCAGAAGAAAAAATAAGACATGACTTTGCGAGACATCCACAATGAATCTGATATTTCATGGCTATTCGGATACCATCGTGACTGTACTGTGAGCTGTTATTTCGGCTGTGTTGCTATGGTCGTTTTTAGGATACTCATGATTACTTCACCTAAATTCCCTTAAGGCCAACGATGGATATCATACACTTCGTTTACGTTCCCACGGTGAGCGTCACCCGGATTGCCTGGTAAAGAGGCAACCTTTCATTGTTTCATTAACTCAGTATTGTAATTGTATAGGAGAGAGGAAAATCTACCGGCAGTAAACGCAATACATTCTATTTGGAGTGACTGATCGCACGCATTCATCCAATAAATTGAATTATTCGACGAGTCTCAATGGAGTCATTACGTTGTGCTTTTCCACGACATCCATACTCATGTATATATTAATCTAAAGGGGCAAAGTAAAATCCGACTTATTAATTAACTCGCGTTTTATTCCCTTTCCCCCTCATCCATTTTTCAATATCGATTTTTCTAATGAAAGAACTTCAAATAATGCCAAATGTATTTTTTTAAACAAAGAACTATCTCTCTTATATTTTCATGTTCAAATGTTTTAGATGAAATCTGCACCATATTCTGACTATATGATAACAAAATTATACACCAGTAAATTATACAAAGCACCATTCTCTTAAAAGAAATTTTTTTGAAACTTTGTAATACCCCGCTACAAAGCTCGCATAATGTATGTGATTCTAGTGAAATTAGTTTTTAAATCACCGATTAAAATTATAATTGCATAAAGGAAAATGTATTTGTTATTTGAAACCACTAATTGAAATTTATTATATATTTCCTTGAGTGATAGCGCATTTTCATGAGTTACACAAAAAGGAGGTCCACACACTTTGAAAATTTGAACACAAAATTTGTCTCGAACAATCACGTGCTATATTTTAGAAGCTACAACTTGAGTGATGGGGACTAATAAGCCAGAAGTCACTAGCAAACTGCAGTATCAACAGAGACATTGCAACAGCGTTTGCATCTCCTCTCTTCCAATGCTCCGATGGGCAGGAATAGTTAAAGGGAAACGTCGTTGCGTATGGCAGCTTTCACTAACTATTTCGCTTACATAAACAAGGGAACATGTACAATCCGCCATATTGGTGATAGCGTTGAAGTCACTTTCATCCTTTTCCAAATGCGCCCTTCAAATTAAGAATATCAATACCATTTTAATTTATTTATTAATTACATTTCCGATTTATTTTTGAAACGACGAATAAAAGTGTTTTAGTTGATTTTGTATCAGAGTACAAGCAAACGTAAAAAATAGTTGCATTTCACTACTACATAAGAAATAACCATATTCATAATGGTTCCTTTTCAGATTGACAACTACTCCTCTCATCATCAGGATGAACAATCACAGAGCTTATTGTGATAAATTTTTTCTCTTCCTCTCCAATTTTTAATTAATTGCATAATAAAAACTTTAATTAATGTTTTAATGTTATGATTTCGAAACTCTCCCCATACATTCGTAATCCATACATGTAAAATACGTGAATTAGGTTCTATTTGGTTTGTACTCATCCCGGTTTAAATAAACAGTAAATTCTTCTAAATACTTAAAATTCAAATTTGATATTTGATTTTTTATGTTGCCTTGCCAATCATATTTGGGGAAAATAATCAACATATAATTTAAATTAAAAGTCTTTGTAGCGAAATAAATGAGAATTTTGATACATAATATGAAACATTTAATTTAAAATTTTTTAAATACATGAATTCCAAAAATTAAGCGATTTGGACCATTTCGTGGAAGTTTTAACTATTTATATTTTGCAAAGTTTAACAAAAGTATATATTGTTTAAAAATATTCTCTCTGAATACTTGAATAAAAAAATTCTTGATGAACCGTGTGATGAATACGTATTTTTGTGTGAAGTCTCATGGTACTTAATTCTCTCACAGATAACTGTCCCGAAGATACACTTCAAAATTACTTACACGTGAAAAAAAAAATTCCCATAACAAAATCACTTACATGGAGGTGTTTGCTCTACTTTACGACGATCCAAAATCTGGAAGATATGATCAACTCAATTATTAACATCCTCATATCAAGAATTTTATTGTCACAATTCGATATCTAGTCATGGGAAATGTATGGAAGTCGACACTGCAGTCCAGTCTATGTTCTTTTACTGCTCACAATTGATACCACAGGTACCATCCAAAGATGAAAAAACAACAACTCAGAAACCCTTTGTGTGATTTCTTAGGAGCAAAACCATTGTTTGACAAATACTCGTTGTCCCACAGGCGCGCTGAAAAATAAAAGGTTGTTATCCAGTGACAGACTCTGATTCCCTATGCTGCAAAGCCTGATTCATAGCGATGCCTCGGCTTTCTCCCTTTGTCAGCGTTATTTTAGAATCGGTTCATGTTCCTGAACGAGCGAGATTCATGTACAGTTTCGTGTAGATGATAGTGAAATATGAAGGTTTTTATCCAACTCCTTTATCTCGAAAGGGCAATTTTTGTAAGAAGAAAAAACAGCGTAACATATTATTACTGTTACAATACTTGCTTTTTATCAATTTTGCTTCATAAAGTAATAAAAAATTGAAACATGCAAGGATGTGACCGAGTCTACAAGTATTTCTTTGTAAATATGTTGTGTAGCTTACACTAAAATCCATTCAATCTTCGACCGCGATCATAAATTGAAAAGTTGCAGTTTTTAACAAATTTTTATTCCATATCGACGTTTACCCAAATTCGTGACGGTTATCTCAGTTGTTTTTTTAATGTGCCTACAGAATTATTCTTTTAATAACGTATGTGATATGTAATATAAATGCAGTAACGGACTAGATAAATCTACACATTCATTGTTAAACTTCATTTTGAGAAAATTACCTCTTTAGTCCGGGAAAATCTTGGATGTGCCTAGCTTCTGGCTCCGAGTGTACCATAATAACTGATATAACTGGAGAGAAAAGTCTTACCCGTTAATTAACGAAATTTTGCTAAATGTTTTGAAATTTAAGTTAATTTCTAAAACCATTATTCCGTAACATTTATCTTCCGTTAACTTAAGTTCGTTTATTTGCTTTTTTGAATCTTTGTTCCCATGATAGGTGAAGTGCGTGGTCACAAATTTGTCTCGTATCGTTGTAGCGGACGATTAATTATCGTTCTAGGTCTTCCGAGATGCTTGTTTTTTCCCGTGGAATGCCGGTAAATGCTCATGCTTTTCCCTCGATGAATGACTCGATACGTCAGTATAACTTCAGATTCCCTTGCAATGCATCGTCGGATGGGTGTGAAAATAGAAACAGTCCTCAAGAGCACATGAAAGAACCCAACAAACACCAAACGACACGTCGTGGAAAGAAGTGTTATTCAGATAGGGTGATACGCGCCATGGCCATGTGATTAAGATCACACTAGGATCAATTATTCCAATTTCTGAACGATGTACAATAAATACAAAAATATAGTCATTTAGCGCTTTCTTCCCCTACCCCATATCTGCTACCACGACCGGACTCGTCGATTGAACTTGAATTCACAAACTACAGAGTAAACGAACTTGATTGTAAAAAATGATAACTATTAATTAATTGACGATCTTGATGTATTTATACTCAATGGTTTTGTTTTTGAAATGCAACTTGTGGTCGCGTTTCAATCTCTTTGTGGCAATCATCAAGCAGCCACTAGCGAACTAAATGAACCTTGTGCTCAGATCATTATCTTGATAAAATTTGAAGTACTACGTCTTATGACCAATGTTACAGCACTCTTATCCAGTTTCCCTTTTAAAGTAGTCAGGTAACTCTTTTGACATTATGTCCTCTATAAACTATAATTACCCACACCGGCAGAAAATATACACCCCCCTACCACGACACTCCCTCGTCCATATTTTACAGTGCTCTGCAGCTGTCCTCCCCAAGTTCCTCATTTAAGTTGCGCCACACATGAACCCTGCCCCTTATTGCTTCCCACAGGAATTAGTTTCGTCTGTAAAAATCACATGTTACACCACTCTGGTGCTTTCGTGATGTTCGTTTTGGCAAAGTTTAAAAGTCTTTTCATCCTATTAGTCTGCTAATTAAATGTTTTCTTTTCGCTACCATTTATTCGTACCCTTGGCATTTGTACACTCCGGACATTCTTGGGATGCACATCCTTCTCACACTCCCGCCGCAATACACCTGCTATTGTACGGGAGCTTACCTTTGGAATTTTCTACACCTTCCGGACAACAAGGCGGATTTCTCGTTCGGTCAGTTTCCCCTACCAACCGCTTTTGGGACACGGATTCCATTCGGTCTTCGTCCTTATATCTTGCATCATATCACCAACCGTTCTGTGCTGTATCTGCAGCAATTCGGCAATGTTCCTGCTCAAGGATCCCAAATCGTGATTGAAGATTATCAGCTAACGCTGCTCAAACGTCGCATTTTGTTCTGTGTACCATCCCTCGATAACTCAAAAAAAGTTACAGTAAACATGCAGAACCGTTTATGAGAAGTCATTAAGAAAGAAGGGTGAACAAACGCGACATTTAGAGACTGTTTGTAAAGGAAAATCAAAATTGTAAGTTACCGAAAATTTACCGCAATGCAAACGCGACATTTGGTGATTTATCAAGTCGTCGAATAAAATTTGTAGCTTTCGGGGCTAATATTTGAATAAAATCTGCAAGTTGTATGGCTCTTATGCATGGAGTCTCGGAAGGGACTATTCTTAATAAAATCTGATGTAACTCTTATTGATATTGGTACAAAAAACTATTGCTCGTGTCAGAAATTTAACATAGAAAGAAACAGAACGAAATTTGCTTTGCCTTTCCACACAATTTAGAAAGTTATTCAGCGAAAATGTCACAAAACTAGAAAATTGTAGTCAAACTCGAGACAATTATTCAAAAATAGAGTTTCAATTTAAACTGTATAATCAATAATTCGCAGTTTTTTAACACAAACTTATTCATTAATTTCTGTTGGAATGATTATTTTGATATACACCGAACAGATAGTATTATTGAATGTATCATTAATGGTTATGTACGTTGGATTACCACGTGGCACGTTCATATTACTTTAAATATGTTTTGCTTTGTTATTCCTTGATTTTAATAGGGAAAATCAAAATCAATGACTTTATGAGAGTGACCCAATATTTTTGTGAAATTCTTTTATGTCCCTTCTCTACCCAACCTACCCTTCTTAAACTATATCACACTCATATTAATAAAAAAATATTTGAGTTTGATGAACCTAAGAATACTTGACTATCAGACTCACGTAACATATATTAGATATTAAATTAACTTTTAACGGTTAACTTTATCTTCCGTTAAATTTCTTATAACGACACATCGCTTGAACAATAAACGTTTCCAGTAACGCAGGAACGTTTAACGATGTTAAATTTCAGATTAACTTTGCCCACCTTTGAGCATAGATATTGTGAACTAAATGATTCTAATTTGAAAAGTGATGTCAATGTATTACTTTAATGTATTATGCAATAGCATTACGAACTGAATTTATTATGTATGGAAACGTACTAATTTATTACTGTTTAAACTATTTGCATAAGGAACATAGACGTTTCCTTTGAAACAAGTTTTCGGAATTTCTTTTTGAATATTGATTACATATCAACATTGAATTGTATATCGGTCGATAAGAAATTCAATCTTTTTAAGACAACTCATCAATATATCACTTTAGTACCCAATAATCAAACAGAATTGATTATTAGATAAAAATGATAGACGTAATTAATTTATTTAATTGAAATGAAGCCTGAAATAAACAGTTCTCAGCTAGAACCTTAGTTTTATTAATTATTGAATTTATTTGTTACTTATGTTGAGATTAGTTCAATTACCCTGAACGATTTACTTTACCATGAGTCTTATTTTGTTCTATTGATTATCAAAGACATAAATTACTACTAGGTTTCAAATGTAATCCTATTATCACATACGTGTCATATCATGATTATACCACAAAATTATTAGACAATTGTGTTCAATGCAGTTGTTACAAGCCATTTGAAACCAAGAATGACGTAATGAGTATCCACTTCGCTACATGTGCGTCATCGAGATTGAGGTATAACTTTGCGGTATAAATCGATCTACGAGGTCGGGGAAATGTTTCCGAGAGATTGGCGTCACGTGGCCTATTTCGACTGGGCAATCTGCGGTGCGAAATATCCTCCGTCCAGCACTTCGGCTCTCGTATGTTATCGAAACCATTCGCTTCATAACTCCCCCAGGATGTGATCACGACAGACGTTGGACTATCGCAACAGCGGAGCATTTTACGGATGATTTATTTGTCCTCTGAGTCGTCCTTTCCATCAGGAATTCGGACAATTCCAAGTTTAATGAAACGGGGATGGAGAATGAGCGAATGAAAATGGACACATGAGGTATATCACGAATTCTCAACCGTTTTGAGTAAAATGAGGAACCTTAATGTAGTCTGGTCAATACTCAGTGATATTGTTTATATCGCATAGTTGCAAGGAAATAGTTGATAAATTTTATTTACAATTCTGATCAAACATTCGAACATGAAAATGCAATGTTCCGTGTTTTAATAACAAAAAGAACAGGTAAGTTTTATATAGAGATGTGCTTAGTTTTATACTTTTACATTTACATTCCACACTTTTTCTAAACCAGTGATTCCAAAACTTCCTGTTTCGCGGTCCCCTTACTACCCACTTCACTAAAGTAGAAACTCAAATATACCTTCGCACATCATGTGCTCGTAGGTCAGAATTGCATCACGTGAAAAAACAATTTAGCACTATATTTATCAAAGTGTCCGGAAAAAAGCAAAAGTTGAAATTTGTAAGTAAATTAAACGCAAGGTTTAGAAATGTAACTAACTTTCAAACTACTATACGCAATCAAACCTAGTGAAGCCAAGATTGACAAATAACTCTCGTCGTATTTGGGCACCCTTAGATCGGTTGAGAAAGCTAATTTGCTAATTTGCGCAAATTTTCAGCTGAATTCAATAACTTGTACAACTGAGGGATGGAAATTTAAATGAGGTTTAACACTGCAAATTGTACATTTGGAGACATTGGAAAGAAACATGTTTATTTTCGAATATTTTGTTATGAAAATTGGTACCAAATAATTCTTGAGGTCACAGTTCACGAACACAATGTTTCAAAATAATTTTGAATTTTGACAGCTGTAATTATTACTGCTCTTAACTACATTTCTCATTGTCAATTATGGCGTATCCCAATTTGGGAAAGGTTTATCTGAATCTTTCGCTTTGAAAGCAACATCTATAAATCTGTTCTAAATCGAAAAAAGGAACGTCTTAAATAGTAATATAAGGTAATTCTAATTTACCCTGTAGGCTGTTCATGGTGAACGGGATCGAGAATCACAGTATGTAGAAGGTGAAAATATTTTGAATATACAATTATTCTTGCATTCTATGGATTTAAAATTTTTCTTCTTCCTGATAAAAATCATATCACAAACAATAATCCCTATATTTCTTAAACATGAATTCATAGAAATTAGCAGTGACTAAATGTATAAAAACTATCCAAGTTTTTACCGTTTTAACTTATAAAGGGACATGGATCAGGAGCAATAAATGAGAAATACATTAAATTAAAAATTATACAAATGATACAAGCATGTTATCTTTTCTCGCAGATTATTTAAGAGTTGCTCTTCAGATATCTTTGAATAGCCTATTGTATCATAACCTGATTAGAACATTAGACTTTTATAATGTGACTCAGAACTTTATTTAGTAATATTTTCTCATTTACCTGTGTTTTTGTATCGATTCAATATGGATAACATATGTACGAGAATAATTATGGATCTGATAAAAACGGATATCATTACTATTGGCGTTGGAGTATATAAATAGGGAAAAGGTTCGTATTTGTAATAAGTTATTGATACATTGTTTAATTTCATCTAGAGCATTGTCTTCTTAATCAGTATTAATGTCTTGGTTAAAACCATACATACCGATCAGTATCAACGACTTGGTTAGTCATACCGACTTTTTTCTGTCGCTGGAGTATTCGGTTTTCATACTTATGTTTGTTTCCTAATGCACTCAGATACTAGAAAATTGTACATCCACTCTTGCCATATCTCTAACGTATCCCATCAAGTGATTACGTGAAATGCATTGCACATGCACTTCGCACTCGCGGTGAATATTTGGACGGAACTTAAACCTTGTGCCAACAGCTCGGGTGTGATATTTCAACGCTCAGTCGATTCCGCCAAAGCGCCACGTCGTAGCATTCGATTTAATATACTAAGACCTGTTTCACTCTGTAACGAGAAAGGAGCGGCGAGAAAACATTTTGTGGATGGAAAGCATGGAGAACAATGGTGGCTCTCAACCTGGACAAATATAAAGCCCACGTTGGTCACGACGCGACGCCATTTCCAAAATGTCCTCTCTTTTATAATTATAGTGTAAAACGGGCCCATAAGAGGCTACTGAAGAGCCAACATTGCCCATCAATTGTAATCCAACATTACTGCATCTTTATGTAAGACTTGTAAATGTATAGATGAAAGACGTCTTACATCGAATTTTACAAGTAACCCCGTGGTGATTGGTATTAAGTGATAATTAAGATATCACGGGAATCACTACCGAGCGAGGTTAGAAGGTGATTATTTCTCATTCAAATTTAACAACATTCTCGATTAAAAATAATTAATCGATCTCTAAGGATAATAATTAATAATATTATTCACTGTTCGTTTTATTTTTATGGTTATTTGAGAAATGTATAACTAGAAGATGAATATATTATTTTATATCTTACGGCGAAGTTCATACCATGATGCCTGCTCTTCCACCTAACCATTATTTGGGTGAGGGAATTGGGGAGGAGAGATGCTGGATTGCTGTGGAACATATGATATCGAATCGACATTGGTCTGGAGTGTGATGGAAACCCTAGTACAAAACCTAACTTACTTCGGCCGAGCAGGGGACCGAACCACGCACTTCAGCTCAGCTTTATGCTGGGAAAGAAGACACTATGACTGTACCAAATCTATCGGTGTCCATGCATGTTTTAATAGATGCATGGTAGACTTCTGTAGGATGTTTTCAAAGAATTGTTATTTTCTTGTCGAAGTAGAATCATTCTTACCCAGTGCTTGGATATTCAGCACGTAATTTATGTAGTAATGGTCTCATCCATCCGTATACAATTTTGGCTGATAATATTTTTATAAAAAGCAAATTATATTTATAATTACATATAAACCTTTACAGTATGAAATATAGATTAATGAGATTTTATGAAACATATTAAGAAAGCGCAGATAATTATTAATCTGACAGTCATAATTAATTCAGGATGAAATATCCTCAGTCTCAGAAATTAGTTCACCAACATGTCTATAAATCTAATCAATTTATATGCGTAACAAATATCATTTTTTTAAATCCACTTCAGTAGATATTTTAAGTCCTTTTCTGTGTTAATATTACACAGCGGTCATACACGACCCGTAGGATCCATAAGTAGTATCATGAGTAGATAAGAATTTTGTCTTCATTTTAAGTATTCGTCATTACCGACGGCTCTAAATTTTTTTAAAATACGAGTTCTTTTCTTGTTTCTGTGTTCGTTCCCCTGCTTGTTCCTTGTGACTCGCTAATGAGTACGATTTGCTACATATTGTATAATATTGAGGGTATGATCATAGAATAAAACACTTATTAACTATGCCAAAGTTTCAGTTTCTTTATTTAACCATCATAAGGGATATTATGACTTTTGACATCATTATTCTGGTAATCTAGATATGGTAATAGATACTGTAATACCTTTTATAGCCCGGATGATGGTTAATTAAAATAACCGAAATGTTTTATTTTATGACTGAACCTGAAGTGTAAACAACATTTAAGACTATTTTAGTCCTGAAAACAATTTTTTACAAGGGAAATCTTCAAAATCCTATTTGTTTGAATGGTAGTAGATTTAGAAGATAATAAAACAAAATTCTTAGTAATTTACAGAACGCTCAAGAGCGATGCTTTGTGTTTCCTGGAATTAGTTACCACATGTGTATCATACTATGCAGAATAATACTTTCGTCATTGTGATATGTTTGTGTTTTCTTTTCCCTCATTCTATTAAACCAGGAACAATATGTATTCTACCACTTTTTCGTTCGATAAAGATATTTTTCACACAAATGGGACACAATTTTATTATTATGTTGACAACTACTGTCAAAGAAAACACTTCCAAAGGATAAAACATTCAAAAATAAAATTTTTCTAGTTTCGATAATATTATTTCGTGTCATTCAAATAATGCAAATCCTACTCTCGGACTAGAACACACTCAAGGATGCTGATTCATCTTCGGGATTAGTCTGTTTTAATTTATCTTCTTGTGGGATTTTACGACAACCGAATAGGGGCAAGTGATATATGGGTAATAAATTTAGTGTAATGTCTCCTTTTTTGTTCCAGAAAAAAATTCAGTACTTTTTTTCTTTATTAAAACCTGTCCGAATAAAATACGTTCATATTGGATTTTATTTTTTCTTTGCACTCTTGAATCTTATTGTAATTCCATAAATTGTCTACGTGAATGTGGAAGAATTACCTCCATAATTACTTATGATTTATGAATTATTCTTTCAGAGAAAAGTATACGAAGGCTACAATTGATTTCTCTTTTCTTTTCCTAAAAATATATACTAATTTTTTTTATCATTTCAAGTCCACCATATGTAGTGAATATAAGTGTGTTTTATTTTGGTTAATAATATTTGCAAATAGTGTTATAGAAAAATGAAGAATAATTACGCATAAAAGTCACTCAAATGCGTTCGGATTTCATTTCTCCGTAAGTCTGGATGATACTGAAAAAAGTCTTCTTGCTTTTCATTTGTCCATCCATTAAAGGTAATGGAATAAGAAGGTGCCTAAAATTTGTGACAGTGTAATTCACAATGGGCTGTTTTAATACAAAATTTATTCGCCATTTCTACAACGTTCATGAAAGATGCGGATTCTATCCAAATTTGAGTCAATAAGTTAAACTTGATTTATCTCACGTGGGGGTCATTTCAAATAATGTGTATTGTGACTGTTATTCATTAAGGAACCGTCCTACAAATGGGGATCACTATTTCTCATATAAGAGAGAGACTTAATTCCGCATTTGAATTTCATTGAAACAGACTTCTTGCTCTCAACACGGACGTTTCCCATGCTGAATAAAAGAACGTGATCGATTTTCTTCTTTACGGGAACCAAGATGTCCAGTCTCTCAGTGGGCACCGACTGTCAATCAGTGGTTGACTCCACATCGCAAAAAAGAATACGACCATGGAAGTCTTTTTCACTAATTTGGATGTTATTTTTTTGACTGACTGTTTTCCAATAAGTGTTTTCACTTGAAAAAAATTCCCACAATGTGTCTTTACCAACGCAATGTAAAAAGCAAATAGTAACATGAAAAGCTTTTAAACTTTGAATATGGTGATAATTTTTAACCTTTTCAAAGTTTTTGGAATTAATAAAATAATGAAGTATCATTTATTACCATAATTAAGGCCAATATATATTATTGCAGGGTATAGAACGTTTTACTCTGATAATAGTTAATGTTTGTTTCCATAATATGTTTGTATTATCGATATTACAATTATTATTACCCTGTAATTAATCTGAAAAAATTAGTGAGATTTAATTGATTCTTCCGATTTAGTTGAATCGTGATTTCCAAGTATGATAATGCAAGCAATGCCGTTGATTCTTGGCGTCCAGTATAAAAACAGCATGTCCTACTAGCTGTTCGAATGCAATAAAACTGATTTAGATGATTGTAATGGAAGTTATAAAAGGGTTTAGGATCAATTAAGTGTACCCTACTCACCACTATCTGTCAAGATATTCCGCTGACAATTCTGCTACTGCCGGACTGTCTTTATGAGAGTCCTACCTGTAGTAATCACCACGAATACACAACGCAGTCTCACCGCTGCCCACGTGACATAACTTGCTCATGGCAACAGCATTTAACCTCTATCCAAACGCGAATATGCATTTGATCTCTGAAATTTATTAAGATGGTAAATACTAAATTCTCTAAATTTCCTCAAATTGTATCCTTTTGTTGCAGTTATAACTTTACTAACTAAATCAGGGTACTGTACATTGTTGCATCACAGTCCGTTTTCGCATTCTCTTTTTTTATTTTCTTGACTTGAATGTAACATTTTGGAGACTAATGGGTGTAATGTAATAGTATAATGGGTATAACAATCCCATCGTGGCCCGGGTTTTTCTCCGGTTTTCCTTCCGGTAGAGGCGGATTTTTTGTACAAGGTTCTCTAGACTCTTGTCTAGGGGCAGCGTCTGTTGAAATAATAAATCTCGAATTTACTGTTATTTTGATATTTACGATATATAAACAATATTTTACGAATAATCTATAGTTTAATAACAATGCGTACTTCTGAAGTAACTTTTTTGCGTTAAAAAAATACAAATTTGTTGGTTTTCTAAAAGTATTATAACCATTTTTATTCCTATCTTAGGAGTGAAAAATCCACCTCTGCCTTAAGATTCTTGACCGGAATTGATGGGGTGGTCCCTTTCTTGCTTCCGAAGAGTAAATTAATTTATTGTCCTCCACGTGGTCACAGGCTGATTGTACTGATTTTTGAAAATAAATTTATTTATTTTATTCATTTGTGTAATACGCAGATATTTTGACGTAACGTTCATAAATGCAGAATTCCTTCTCCCTTTTTAAACACAGGAATCAACAAAAATAGAATGTATAGGCTCCTATTGGAGTGTATTACTTCAAGAATACGTGATAGAGGCTTCGCTAAATTAATTTCCAGTCTCATATAAATGCTAGAAGATACTTTTGTGTGAGTTCGTGGAGAGAAGATCTTAAAGAGAAAAGAAACTTTAAATATCAATTCGTCACATAAAAACACTTCATACTTTGATTTATTCAAACATTTTTACCTTTCCACAACATTGTTTGAATAATATCGATACTTAAGTTCTTTTACATCTCATCACAAATAATGTCATGACATTCTTGAACCTCTCGAACCTCCCCAATATTCTCCATTAGATTAACATCTTTATCCTGTTCACTTGTATCTTTCTGAAACTCGTCCTTGCCGCACAGTCCTTCTCGGCCCCACAACCCCTGTGTTTTGCTCCTTCTTCCCTTATGCCTTCTTTTCGTGAAGCCTGTGTCGTGGAGAACATTCATAACCGGTACTGGGGTCGAAGATTGATATGCAAGTACCGTACTTTGTGGCAAATCTTTCCTCATATCATCTACGACAATTTCTTGTTCTTGCGTGAAATCCCGGTCGACACTTTCATCCGTTCCATCTTCATTTCCGGAATTAGAGACAGAAATAGGGACTGGCGATTGTATACAATAGGGACAACTATCTTCCGCTCCGTAGGAGTCTGAAACAAACAAATCTAATTTCAACATTGAATGGGGAATTTTCTCCAATAATGTCGTTGAGGATGGGTAGTAAAAATGAATAATATTAACGATAATATAAAAATGGTCACAACACTTAAGATAGGACTCTATACAATGGACATAGTATCCAAGTGAAATTGTAGGAGTCTCCATGTCTAGATATAGTGACAAGTCCTACTTATTCTTCTATAAATCGATTCACGAGTCTTAAATAATTAGTAAAAGAATTTCGTCACTTTCCCACTACGTTAACACATAACGTTTCGACTGTAAATATGATTCTCTTCAGTTGTATAGAACTTTTAAATGCCTAACAAGACATAAATCATTTCCTTCGAAACACATGCCAGTTGCATAAAGACTGCAGAAACCTTATATACAATTATGGTAACTGCCATTGTAATAAAAAAAATGCGTGGAGTAACAATTACTAAAAATACGTCAATAGAGGACAAGTCACAACTGAAATTTTGAAGGAAATGCTTTAAAGAAAATATTTTATGTTTTTTAAGTTTTAAAAAACTTAAGTACACCTGAAAAGGGCATGTTCCTGGTCAAAGCGTTGTGTGTTTTAACTGTTAACTTTACCTAAATGTGACCAATTAGTGTTTTATTCTATAAACTTTTCAGACGAACTATTCTTTATAATGACAAATAATGATTGAGTGCACTGTTTTTAACGAAGTATGAATAAATTATATAAATATTTTGAGAATGAGAATGACGAACTTGTGTTGGTAAAGCAATAGTGCATTTAAATAATGGAGTAGAGTAAAATAAATTTGAAATTACCGACTGTGCCCATGTATGTACTCATAGTTCCAGTAGAAATTTCTCCGGGTCGCCTCTGACGGTGAGTGCTGCATTTCTGAGGAGCAGTAGATGTAGAGCATGCACTTTTAAAATCATCATCAACTTCATCTTCACGGACGTGATGGCAGAATAAGACACGGAAAGCTGAAGCTATTTTCCGACATAGTGATCGGTCTTGCGCCATATCTATCTTTTCAAATGAAAGGTCTGAATGGAGATCATATAACTCGTGCATATACATGCTTCATTGTGGGGGAAATTTTTCTTTATTATTTACGAATATACTTCACCCATGTAAATGTTTGGAAGGGTAATGACCCATCATTCCAATGTGCTCACTTCACTTTTTTATATTAGTGGTAACACTTTGAAGATTCTCTTCGTCTCTTTGCCACACCTTTGCAACTTTCCAAGGATGAGCCTGAGTCGCGTTTCTTCAGATATTCGGGTCTGAATTGCATTCAGTTTCCATATTACTGAATGGAATCGTGTTATATTTTTTCCTTCGCATAAACAACGATTACAGGTCACTAGTTGTCACAGAATCCATTCATAGTCGAAGTGCATGTTAGGAAATCCATAATATATCTGTTAACACAGAGAAAGGTACAACAACGTGGCGCGTTTGGTCAACTAGAATGGCTTGCGCAGAATGGCCTGTGTTTCCCGGCAACCAATAAGTCAGATAAGGAATTTATTAATTGTTTCTTTGCTCGGTGTAATTGTTGATAAATATATTTATTCCTATGTACGTCATTTATTTTCTTTTACTTTCGTATATAAATTATTCCGAACAAATTAGAAACTTGACATCTTATCAGGATTCAAAACAACATGCAATGACTTAAGTTTGTTCTTTAATTGGGTCAATCAATTGATCAGATTTAAATTCGTACGTTAGATATGTTAATTCTTATATTAAATGCACTAAAGCAAAACTGTATTAGAGTAAGTGTGTTGAATAAAGTTGAATAAATTATAAGGAGACGAAATTAACGATTTTAGGTGTTCTCTGTTGTACATATATCAAAGATTTATGGGTTTGCTAACACTCGCCCGAAGGAATAGATGGATATTAGCATGATAGAATTTAATTTTAGTTCAGCACAAAGTTAACAAATTCATAAGCAGGATTAAAAGCGAATTAGAGAAGTAAAGAAACGAAATGAAAACAATGGCTTAATGTGTAGAAAATATTTTGTTCGATCGAATCTATAGAGAAAAGATGTATCTAGATTTCAAACATCTCGGTAATCTTCGAGGACACAAAATTCAAAATAATATTTTTAATGCATATGTTGCGCACAAAACGCGAATTTGGCCATTGGACGAAAAAAACGACCAAAACGAATTTTGGCAGATGCATAATTGGCAAAACTTGTTTTGAGCGTTTTCAAAACTCTCAGTACTAGGTTTGGAAATTTACGTATGTCCAGAACTAGTTTTGAGCGTTTTGAAAGACAGAACTAGTATTGAGCACTTTCGCAATAATGAAGTTTTGTGTACTTTAAGCGGATATCACTTCTAGAGTATTTATTGTGGTTAATAGTTATTTCGATGCATGAGACATTTATAAAAGTGTCTCGTATCCACTGTGTGGTGTTTCTAATACTCGGATTGATGGAATATGTACATTTCTATTATGTATTTCCATGATTTTAAAATTAACCTTATTTGTGGACTGAGGTGGAATAATAAAAAAAAGCAATAACGTAAACGTCTGNTAAAATGGACGCTTAAAAAACTCATGGACGTATGTTGTTCAGATATGGTTGAACCATGTTTATAATTTAGTACTGACAAAACAGAACGTTGGCGTACAAAAATCGTGATTATGTCTTATTCATACCTGAGACAACGCAAAAATTCAAAAGAATACATTTCACTCTAATTTACCTGTTTCAAATAAGAATTTTGAAAAACTCCTTTCACTGTGAGACTACAATACAATTCATATTTAATTACAATAGAATGGAAAATTCTATAAATTGTGAAATCAAATATATATAAAATAATCTTTACATACAAAAATGATATATCAAATTATTTCACGAGATAGAGCGAAAATAAAATGCAATGCTGTTAGGGCGAACGACGAAAACCTTGTATTTATACACCTTTGCAATCATTAAGGAATGAAATATCAAAAAATCTGAGTTTCCGTTATTAGATAATCCAATTACTATGTTTACATACAGACATATCTCAATTAGTTCGTGTGATGGACGCTCTCAATGCAGTTCGTCCCCATTCACTCTCTTAGGGTAGATTTTCCTAAAATGATACCATAATCTATTGTCTTACAAACTAGACACACACATACAAACAAACATACATTCATACATACATACGCATATACATTCATTCATACATACACACATACATACATCGAATGGAACAAATTAAATAAAAGTTTGTAAAATACTCGGTATGAATACTTTTATACCAATTCGAACATAAAAAACAGAAAAACGCTTAATTATCAATTTTCCTCATGCGTCTTATATGAAAATAAAATTTTATCTGTACTAAATACTAAAAAAAGCATTGGAGTTTCGTTCTTTCCGAGGAGTTTCATTATTGAAGTGAATTACCGAAGTTTCATTACTGTTGGGAGGACGAAACTGGTTTTGGACGTTTCTCTTTTGCCAGAACTAGTATTGAGCACTTTGAAAACGCTGAAAACTAGTTCTGTCAAAAGCGCATATGCCAAAATTAGTTTTGGTCGTTTTTTTCGTCCAATGGCCGAATTCGGGTTTTGTGCGTATCACATACAATCCTTCATTTACTGTAACCAATTTCTTATTTTAACTTTTATTGATTTATCTGATGAAAATATTCAAATTTTGTTATGTATAAATATAGATTACATTCCATCTTTACAAAACATGCTACACTTACTGACTTTTCATCAGTAGCGACGAACTTGTCTGATTTTGGTACACTCATGTTCCGCATGGTATGAGTGTAATGTTGGTTGCATTTTAACGGGATTAACTTCAGAATAAATTGTCACGTTGTAGTTTTATCAACTTATGCACATATACTTCGTATAATATTGATAAAATAAATTAAAAAAGATTAGACTAGCAGGGACAAATACAATAACAAAACCATATTATAACCTTGAAAAAATATGCAAAGTAGTTCGATTTGAGGCGCAGATACGGAAAAAGAACAAGATAGCAACATAATTCGAAATATATTTCCTTAACCGTGAATTTTTATTACTGTATAATTTAAATTTACAAAAATAATGGAAAAGTATTGTGATTTTATATATGCTTCGTAATACGGAATAGCATGCGTGGGTGGTGATGGAAATCCCATTCTGATGGAAAATGATGTCCTCAGAGAAATAACTGACCACTGTTGTAGTCAGTGAAATAAAACCTGCAGACTGAATAAAAAGAATGGAATAAAAATATTTCAACATTAAATCACAAGTCTCAATGTATCTAAAAGGAGTTTGAACTGGAGCTAATGTCGTAATCCCAATAAATATTTGTAACACGTTTCAAGCCAGGAACAAGTTCACAACCTCTCCGTTCATTTGGAAGAAATGCTCGGAATACCCAGGAAGACTTTTACTTAAAAATGATTTAATTTAAAATATATTATTTAATGGAAACTAGTACTATATTATAACGTTGCCAACCAAAGGTGTGTGACATTAATTTACTGTTAATTTATTGGTGTTTCTAAAAAAATAATTAGTGGTCTCGCGCTACAAAAATAATTAGCAGTTAAATCTTAGAAAACCGTCTATTTAGTCATTTCCCCAGGAAGATGCCACACAAGAGTATAAATATCAGATGCATAGGAAACTATTCATTGGTTGGACATTGGTTTTCTCTGATATCACCAGAAGAAAGTTGGTTGGAATTGATTCTCTTATAAAGCATTAAGAAACATGAGTACCAAATTCATTACAGTTTTAGGTATTTATATAACGAATATGTAGATATGGATATGAAAATATTATGTATGAATATATAAAAATGGAACCTGTATCAAGGAGTTCACAGTACCAGAGTGAAATATATTCAAAAGTGAATCATTTAAAAAGCGTTTTTCGCCTGCAAATTTCGTTCTTATTCGATTGTAAATTAAGATTTCCTTAGTTGACAATGCGTACCATTTCAAATCCAGTTTTTCACATTTTCGGTTTTTCTTATTACTTAGCCTTCACTTCCGAATAAAATTTTAAATTTACATAAATATTGAATTAGTTAAATATTTAAAATAGACTTCCTTTCTTATCTCTGAATCGTAAAATTTTTCAGACTCAATATCTTCATGCAGTGAATACGTCCATGGATATCATGGCAAAGTAACCTCCGTAATTATATGTGCCAGAAATAAGAAAATATCGTAGAAATTAAATCATGTCACCAGTTTGATGTAAGAAAATAATTTAAAAATCATAACGTAAAATTCATGTATTGTATTATTTTTTATTTTGTGACTTCTTACTTAAGCGTTGTAAGCTTAAATTGTTGCTGGTGATGAAAGGATTGCCAATTTCCGTCACATAAAAATTTATAATTTACTTTACGAGAATTTTATACGAATTTATTTTATGTAACATAAATTTTATTTTCCCTTTTATTTTTCGTCAATATTTACGGTACATTAAACTGAATTTAAACTGACATTAAGTATTATCCTTCAAAATTTTAGATCAATAAATGAAGTCCTTTTTATGTCGATGTTATGACCAACCCGTTGAATTGAATTAACTATTTTAGTATAAATTACAAGATCATCTGTGAAGATACAGAACTGTACATATTGTTCAGTAGTTACAAGTCTTCCTAATCCATACAAACAGTTTCCTTTAAATCAGTGTCAAAATTCATGTTATTATCATGTATTTCTATTTAGCTTCCATAAATCTACTTCACTAATAAAAACGTCAATGTTTGCCCATAGATTCGTCAGGTTTCAACATCTTTATCACGTGGATGATATAGGGGAATTTTTGAAAGCTATGTCGTTCTTAAGTCACACGGGGTAATTTTGGTGACTGCTATAGATGGTAACTACATGAAGCCCTTTATGCATAATTTGTTACTTAACCTGATTTATTTTTCCGGATAGCAGAAATACTGTTCTTTTTTTATTATTGTAAAAATAAAGATTACGATAATTTTTTTATTATTGTAAAAATAAAGATCCCATCCTGGCCCGGGTTTTTCTCCGGTTTTCCTTCGGGTAGAGGCGGATTTATCATACAGGTTCTCTAGGCTTTGTCTAGGGGGGTCTATTGTAACAATAAATCGTGAATTTAGTGTTATTTCAATTTTTAAGCACTATACTCAGAATAATCTATAGTTCGATAATAACTTACATGTAATTTTTTGCTTAAAATTACAAACATATTGACATTCTATTAGTATTATAACTCGCAGCTAACTTTTTATCTTATCTAGGAATTTTTGCTGAATTTTTTGAATCCGCCTCTGCCTTAGGGCCCTTGATCGGAATTGATGGGATGGTCCCTTGCTTGCTTCCGGAGAGTAAATTAGTTTTTTTTCCCTCCACGTGGTCATACGCAGTTTGTACTGTTTTTTGACAATAAATTTATTATTATTATTATTATTATTATGATATTGAAACATTTCAACAATATAAAACGCCCTCAGAAAATACCTTATGTGTTAATTACTTTTTCTTATACCAAGTATGGAAAAACTAACAAACCTCCCCATGATATCTACTGGAAATACTTGACATGTCCACTGATCATTAAATAATGCTGAATAATTAATTTATACTCACATTAAGACATACAATTCAAACGCGGGAAGACAGTTCGCAATATTATATTTGGATGAATGCGGTGGTGATTGAATGCTATTTTTCTTGTTTTTTTAGATCTAAATAATATTTATGAACATACCAAAATATATTCAAAATGTTATTTCGTTTTTATCTAAAGAACACGTATTGTCCATGTATTTTTTGATACTGTAGTTTTATGTTTACCTGGAACAATAATTCAAATTTCTCTTTTAGGCAATATTCCTTTTAAAATTTTCTCTTTTAATTATAACAAACTAATTACTATTTTAAGATCTACCTCAGAAGTTGAAAAAAGTTATCATATTTTATTAATGTCTAATATTTTTATGCTAAAGAGTTAATACACGACATATAACGTCAGTCACATCTTCAAAAAAATGGAAGAAAACTGCTGAACATGTTACTCTTCATTTTCGTCGTCTTAATTTTACCCTATTTAAAAAGGTTATTGAAGAAATACTTTTACAAGCATTTATAATAAAAGAATCTCCAATATACAAATTCTCTTCTTTCGTTTTAGGAGAGGTTAGATAAGTTAGATTTCTATTCTATTTCAAAAGATATATTTATATTTAAATATAAAGATAATTACGATATTATTAACGGGAGAAAAAAGCAAGTTGACCATCAAAATACTTATTTAATTTAGTTAAAACCGAATAATTAATTTCTTTGCAATTTGAAATTGCAAAATTATAATCAACAAAAATTAATCGGATCTATTATCAATATAAGTTAAATAGGTGATACTGTCTGTTTTTATTTATTTTCTCTTATTTCGTAACACTCCTTATCTATCTTGTGTAAGAATTATGTAAGTTGTAAAATATATTACAATAATATTACTTATATCGACTGAACTGTAACAAAACATTGAATTACAGAAGATTCACGAAAAATAAACAAACATTTTTTTCATCAAACGTTACTTTAAAGACCAAAAATGTTTTCAAGTTAATTCTTCAAACAACATCAGTATTAATATAAAAAACCCTACTCACATATCAAATAATATGCACGAATATATAAATATGACACATAGCATCCACAAGTTAAGAACAACATCCAGCAAATGAAGCAGTGGTTATATCCGATACGTAAACTTTCGCAGCGAAAAGATTCATCGTCGCCGGATGAGAGGTTACGAGTTGTGCGTCGATGCCGCGTGGTTTGTATTACCAAGAGTAACGGAGGATGGAGTCATTTCTCTGTTCTCCTTTTAAAAGTAGCATATAAAAATGACACATCTACAAAACAATACCCTTCGGATTCAAAAAATTGGCAAACTTAAAAATACGCGTCATTAACATATATTATGCATGAATAAGTGTAACTCGGAGGATGTGGAAGCAAATATAGAAAATATGTTTACAGATAAAACACATAAATAAAACATCTATGATAAAGATATGAACTATAACATTTAAGTCGATCTTAAAGTCAATAATTCAACTTATTACTGTCTTTTATTTGAAATTTGAAAGTAAAATAAATATTCAGAATATTATTTGAGGACATTTAGCGATTTCTCGGCCTGATAAATATCGTCAAAGTGTTACGTAAAACTTCTTAATTTAGTTGTAGGCAGATGTTGGTATATTTTTGTCTCTGAAGTGCGTTTTCGGTCCTGCTATGTACTTTATACCATCTTATCTTTCATTTCAGTTTACTAAAAGTTTGCTCTACATCTGCTTCATCCATGTAAACTTTTAAATAATATTCAAGCTTCTTGAAATAGCAAACAAATGTGTATGTGCAGCAGATAGAAATTATCTCAGTCCGTCTATACCAAACTTTCAAGCGAAATACCGCTAATTCGGTTGTAATATGTACTAATTACACTTTGCATACAGAATATTTAAGCAAAGTCGTTGGACCAGTTTTTAAAAAATATTCAAAACTGTACTTTGACCTTCATGTGAAGTGTCCTTTGTGTTAAAGTAAAAAGAAAATTGAAAGATCGTACAACTGTAAGAAGTAAATTCTACCGTAAATATGAAAAGTGAAAAAAAATTCTGTTCGGTCAGGAGCGCTGCGCACAGACGGATGGACGGACGTCCAGCCAAAGACCACTTTTTTTGAATCAGAGACTTCTAAAACGGATATTTCTGTACAAATCTCGTTTTCGAATTTTTTCACGATTACAATACTTTCGACATACTACGTATATGAGAAAGTAAAAAAGGTTTTACGAAAATACACCATTAACGGGGTGAAATGGGGGTTGGAAAGTTTTTATGTATTATCCTACCATAACTACCATGTAGTTGCAACCAAAATTGATACATAGATGACTGACCATCGAACAACGAGCACCGTGGGGATAAGACATCACTGGCACCCCTAGGAAGGGGGTGAGAAGGGGATGACATGTAAAAATAATGAACAAATCTGACATTAGATTCGATATAAAAGTTATTGATGTCGTTGAGTTGGATAAGGACGCCTTAGGCACTTCACAATTTCACAATTACTTCGCATTAGAGATAATATACTCCTGGCACCATAGGGGTAGGGGTTGAAATGAGAAGCAGGTACGAAAAACAAAAACTCTGAAATTGGTGTTGAATAAATCGTTTGTGGGACCACTTAAGTGACACTCCCATTGTCACATAAGAACACGAACATCCCCTTGAAGGAAAAAAAACACTTTTATGTTGGGGGTGAGAAGGAGTGAAATGTAAAAATAATCGAAAATGACCGATATTTGTGTTGATATCGTAGTTTTCGGGGCGGCTAAAATTATTAGTGACATTCCAGGAGAACTGAAAGTTCACAATCAGCCCGTATAAATTCTAGCACCCCTAAGGAAGGAGATGCCATGAAAAAAATATCGAACATGACAGATACCTGTGACGAGTCCTTATGTTTCAGTGTTCCTTTGTTGGTAGTATATCCCGATTTCGTGTTAGTCTGAATTCAGCCCTCAATAAACTAACACACCACCAGAACCCCTTTGGGGTTGTGGGGGTGGAAATAGGATTATGGATAAAAATATGTGAGAACTAATTTCAAAGTATACAAAAATTAAAATGTATCGGATACAAAGTTTTAGGATTGATGACATTTTTAAACTACCAATGCCGTGCAAGTTGAGATCATATAGAAACACAGTATCCTCAGCTGCCGATGGGAGGGGTGAGACGTAAAAATAACGTAAAAAGTCTTATATTAGGGTTAAAATTATTATAGGGTCGAGTGCATTGTAATCTGGAATGAATAATCGTTTTTCGAATGACATCGGTAAGACTTGCGACATAAGAGTTTATTACCAGACGAGATGATACAACAGGAGCAGGAATGGCAACAACAAGCATGGGAAGGTCCAAAGATGAATCAAGAACAACTTGATAGAATACTTCACCATCGGAGGATGCTATACACGACTTAGTAAATGTAGTCGAACGAAGAAGAGGAAAATACGGGCTGGTAGTGTTTGTAGACGTTCAAGGCTCATTTGAAAATGTTAGCTGGGGAGAATTCTTGCAACAACAATAGACAATATGTGCCAGGTCAATTAATATTCTTATTTATACCCTTCTTAATTGAACGACATACAATGCTCACTTTAGGAGGGGAAACAACGTTGAAAAGAAATTCTAGAGGGTGCCCCGGGGGCTCATCTTTATCACCTTTGTTATGGAATTTGTATGTAAACAATGCAAGAAACCCATGTTTACGTTTAACATACGCGGACGATATATGTCTATCCTGTAGAAGGGCAAATCCGCCGAGAGATAGGAGCGAAAGATAATTGTGCTGTGAAGCTATGTGAAGAACTTATGGAACAGAAAAGATTGAAGTTATCACAAGAAAAAACTAAGGAAACAACAAAAGAAAACGCCGAAATCTAATAATTAAACTCGGGCGGAAAAATCATCAAAATTGTGCGTACTAACAAATACTTTGGTATTATTTTGGATGATGGTTTGACTTTTCGAGAACACATAAAATATATAAGGGAAAGAACAAAAAAGTACATTACTGCGGGTAGGTCACAATAACAAAAATCTACCACAACAATAGTTAATTAAATTATATAAAGGAGGAATCAAGCCCATATTAAGTTATGCAGCAAGTGTGTGGGTGGTGAAACTGACAAACATACACATAGAAAGTCTATTACATTCCACACAACGGAGATGTTTAGTCCGGTTCAGCAGGTGCTGCAACACAGTCGCGACAGTAAGTATAAAGGTGCTTCTAGGAGTAATGCCAATAGACATTCATTTGCATAAAATGAGGTTGCGTTATTGGCTAAAAAACGGGAGAAATACAAATTAACGACAAGAGAATAGCCAAGGACGAGAAAGGAGGAAGAGAAAAAATAACCAGAGAATTGAATTGATGTAAGCATGGCAGACAGATGGACTAATGAAACGACAGGACCAGTTTTTTTCTTACATACCGGACGTGACTTATGCCTTTAGGAACAGAAAGTGGTCTAGACGAGGACGAGAAATGATGGAGATGCTGACTGGACACGGAAATCTTGCAACATACATGACAAAAAAACGAAACACTGACTGGGAAGAATATATTTGCGGGAAAGAAGACACGAATCACATTTTATGGGACTGCGACATATATAATATAGAAAGATGTGAATTAATTTTGAGTCTACAGAAAGAAGGGGTTAGACGGCTAGATAACGACACGGGCATGCTATCTACAAGAACAAGATACAATATATTCCACGAAGTCTCCTGCAGAATGTTCATGGTACTAGATGCGATTAAAATGATCTAACACGACGTAACAAACAGGGGACGTACCAATATGTATTGTGCTATGGTAGGAAAACAGACGAGTAAACATTTTCGCCGTATCATGACTCTGTTAAAAATACGGGAAAACCTAAATTAAGATTAACTCAAATTATGAATTCATTTGTATTAATATTGTTGTTAAATAAGTTATTATCATTAATGTGTACCCTTCAGACCACATGAAGTGCACGGTACTCCTAGATGTGGGGGTTGAGAAGAGTGACACGAAAAATTATCGAAAATGTCCGGTAAAATAAGATTTTACGAACATTTACTCAAAGGGGGTGAAATGGGAAATTGCTTTTCTGAAACCCTTTTCTCAATTACATCAGTGAAAATAAGGGACAGATGATACACACCAATGCTATTAAAACGTCTAACATTGATGGATAATATTCTCACTGGATATCAATGGGAATCAACTTGCAGACATATAACAAAATTAACGTGAGAAAAGTCGCGGGGACTCAGCTAGTACGAACATAAAGTGAGAAAACACGAAACTGTAAGATAAATTTTCTGTTAATTTCGACAGTAAATGTTTATTATGTTTTGGAACTAGATATCCAGAGAAGATTCACCGTTTCATTACTTTACAAACATATATTGCTCGTTCTAACACAGTGAAGGAATGAATAACAAGTGACTAGTAACTAAGGGCAATATTTATGAGTGGGTATAGTAGTACAAGTTGAAAACACTTCAGAATTTTTAGTGCTGTTATAAATAAACATTGTTTTATTTATAAATTCAGAGATACTTTTTGGTAGATGTAGCCAGTAGAAATAGAACTAGAGATCGTAGTTCTTGCCATATGCGAAGGCAAAACCTACGACGACGGAGAAGGTCGTATCTCATGTTTTGGAGTTCGTTTTAGAGAAATCACATATTTTTGAACAGTAAAAATTACTACTACTGTACTAAAAAATGATAACGACTTTATTTTGTTTTAATTCTAAATCGGTGTTGTATATTCATTTCTGTATCGCTGTTGTATTCTCAAGTGAAATGTATAATTTATTTTTTATACATTTTTTTCTATTAAATCGTGTTCCATTAGAAACAAAGCGTAACTTTTTATAATACCATTTATCAACACTCACGCTCGATGTGCAATATCTCAAGCGTGTATTTTTCAGGAGCATTCAAGTGAGATATCAAATACTTTATATATACGACAACACAGAGCACTCTGCCCCCTAAAAAAGTGCAATACACACTACCTTCACTTCTGCTCTGGAGCAGAAGTCAGCTGAACCTCTGACGTCAATGAACGATCGTTCGTTATTCCGTGGGTGGAAATCCATGTTTCCTAGAAAGGAGACGAGGGAGAAATTATCGTATAGATCCTTTTTAAACTGATATCATTGAACTGTTCGAGAGTGTACTAAGATAAGCTATCATCAATAATTAGTAGCTTAAAAGACAATAAATTGTCGGAGGAATAGTCTCTCTATTTGACTTCTCCATCTAAAGATTCAGAATATCTAAATGATTCCTCTAAATAACACAATATCAATTTTACTGTTGTCCTTGTTGTATGTACTAAGCTATTCTTAGATGAAGTTTCATTAATTTATTTTTAATTTTCCCTCTTATTATGGGTAAGATCGTGCAATTGAAACCAGTTGAGTTTCTGTTTTGTATGTGTGTTTCTTCCTTTTGATTAAAGATGTACGCATTTGATTACATGAGCGTTTGTGGATACATCGAACATTTTGCAAAAATAATTTATCGCCTCGTCGTTATATTCCTGCTAATTACCTTATTCGTTTTGATGTACTTGTAGAAGTGGTATATTGGAGTATGCATTTTGTAGAGAACTATGACACTTCTTGCGTTCGGTGTTAGGGTACTTCTTAAATCTTACCAGTAAAAAATAAATGTTTGATATTGTCATTGCTGAGCTTGAGTTTCCCGAGAATGAGATTTTTAAACAATTTTTCCAGCCATATCTTTTCACTGATAAATAATACATGCAGTTTGTTTCATTTTTTACAATATATTCCTAAATATATTTAAATACAGTAAACTTGATTGTCTCATTTACTTTACGTACATACAATTTTTTGGTATGTTAAATAGTTTTTGGAGCTATGCGTCTACCTAGCACATGTTAGGAAGCTGAGAACGAACAATGGTAGTACGACACAAAGCATAAAGCGTTTGGAGAGAGTGGTACATGGCTATAAAGTACGCTGAATTGATTTCTTTGAATGTAAAGTTTTGAACTATAAACTATTACACTCAACTAAAAATATTTACTGAAAGGTACTTGCTGGTGTTTTCTACAATTGTTTGATACCGCATATTGCCAACAACAAGCGTCATGTGTGTAATTGTTGATTATTTTGTTTTTGAGTAGTAAACGTGAAAGGATATCAACTGAAACACAACTAGCCAATGTGGATACGATTTAAAATATTTTATACCATTTTCGATGCAATTTCTAATACTACGATTATAATTTTCAATATTTATATATTGTTGTTTTTACTAGGAAAAAGTATTGCGTTAATAAAAACTACATAAATTGAACAGTTTGCCAAAGCTTTCAGAACAATTTTCGACCTGATAATGACCACTTATGAGTCTTTTATTTAACCCAAAAACTATTTTGGATTAATAATATAATTACGTAATATATGTGTTCAAAGATCGTGGTAACTTCGCAATATTATCCCACTTTTTACTCTGACATTTTTTGTCTTTTACAACGCACTGAGAAATGAGAATGCTCATTTACTTTGACTTTCTCTAACTTTTTGCTTGTTGCAAATGAATAAGAAAAATGCATCCGAGTGGTGTAGTTCTATATGTTATAACATTCAACTATTAATTATCGCAAGTAGATTGACATGCTCTGGTGATGGTTCTGTTTTGGAGCTTGGAAGTCCGATGGTGTTTCGAGAGGGCGCCACTAGTGAGCCAGTGACCTTTCCTGACGATGAGTAACAGCCCACTGACCGTGTAAAGCCTCGCAGCAAGTTTTCCTTCGCTGGTGACTTTTTGCAGCAGCCCCCCGTTGAGCCGTTTCAGGCCGCGCCACGCAATTTGTTAGCGCACGAGGAAAAAGTGTCAAGCTGAAGGAATCGTGGTCGTAGCTACTGCAGGAATTCGAGCTTCCCATCATCTGCTTTTTCAGACCAGACTCCATGAACATGTTTGTTTCCTTTCGTCGCTTCAATTTATTTTTTGTATTAAATTTTTTTCACGATTTATATTCTTTTTGTGAGCTCTTCACAGAAAATATAAATGTTATTCGTCCATAAATGATTGTAAGTTTTTAATTATTTATTTAATTAGATGTATGTTCTTTTATTCTCTCGTCATACGTAACCAATCGCTGAGAATGAGTTGTTTTTACTAAGGTACTTTCTGGACGAAAGGAATAGTAGTCTTACATTTTAACTATGGACTATAAAATTTATACGTAGTTAATTAATTTCTAGTCGTCACATGTTTACAAATGATCTCCTGGTGCCACGAAGTATCATGTCTTTGCCTTTTCGTGGTATTGTAATAGAGCGGTGATGAAAGTAATCACCCTAACTCTTGTGGATAGCACACCTGCGACCAGAGCAGGGGACCCGGGTTCGAGTCGCAATTTTCACCTAGCTGTTTACGTTGCAAACACCCCTCCACGGATAGGTACTCGGAACTTGAGAGTTAAAACCCTAACTCTAATTTCTTAATATTCAACGCCGTTATGATGTTTGTGCACATACTACAATTTTCAAGCTAAATTAGTCTTGATCATCTTCATGGAAGTAGAGCTGTAGTTTCTCTGATACAGACATAAATATCTCGAGATTCAGGTTGCGGGTATTAAACCGAGTTTAGAGGTGTTTGCCAAGCATTGTACTGAAAGTCAGCAACAAAAATACCTGTCAGTTTCATTCATTGTAAGTTCATTAATATTTTTCTTCTACGTTTGTTATGTAATCAAATTACTCTCTTGGTTCAGCGTACTGAGAAGTTCATGAACATGACGTTTAACAACACTTTTTGCACGCTAGAAACAAATAATCTAATGTCAACTTCATCCAAACACTTTGTTTTAGGGTGATCAGAACTATTCCACTCACAATTTACGATAACTATGGCGGAACAATTCTAAACGTCTTCAGATGAAGCAGCACCCTCCATTCTTCAGCAATACTTTTATATCTTTTCCACGTGATTTGCTCTTACAGCGAGTTAAGAGAGACCGTCAAATCAAATATAGTGTTTCTATGTTTGAATTTCGGAAAGACAAAGAGGATCAGAGAGGGGTTTGTAAAAAATATATATAACTTTTCCAGTGTACGAACCTAGGTAGGTGTGTTTACTTTTTGTGCAGCTATCTTAATTTGCAGCAGGTAGAGGCTGCAAAGGCAATTTTATTGGTCCCAATAGCACCATCAGTCGAATGAAAAGCAATCGTCCACCATGTTTTTCAGATGGCGTGATCTATAGCCTCATGTTACCGTTTTTGTTTTCTTTGCATCGCAATAGAATAGTTGAAAACGTGGCGCCATCTCAATATATTCATACAACATTGACTTTTACACATTTGTATTATAGCTTCAAACCGATTATTTTTTCTCACGGTGATATTTTCCTTTGTTACATTTTACTTCGGTAAAATTTAATGTTCAATTTATATTATGTATTATTTATAATGATTATTTTGTATTTATTATTACTATACATTTAGTGAAGTAGTCTAGTTCCCAAAGAATATATATAATATTTTCTGCGATATCCTCCTTAGAAAAAGAAAGAATACATTGTTGACCATAGTTGGTCGAAATTAATTCATATATAAAATACTTCTAGACGACAATATAGTGTTGTTATAATGGGGAAGTGGAAAATAATTTCCTTCAATTTGTTTAGGATACCTTATTTGTTCTCTCAAAACATTGCTAATTTTTCACGTAAAGTGTACTTCTGAAACGTATGTAATTTTTGTTGCTTAGAATGGAGGCAATTTTGTATCTTTGAATATACCATAACAACCTCGCTTTTGATTGTATACATAAAAATATATAATAAGTTCAGTATTCTCTCCCAGCCTCTTTAAAATGCTTTTTTGTCATACACTAGATTTTTCATTTGTTTACTCTCATAAACTGCTGATTAAAATTTAAAGAAGTCGCAACCTATTGAATCAGTTTTGTAAGAGTGGATGTCCGCTGATACAGATCTCAGTAGAATGTGTGTCAAAGCTCTTTGTCTCTCTGCGATCGTAAGGTGTAGCGTAACGAGAACCTCGGACTTTCACGTTTCGCCGTCGCTAAGAATGAAAATTCGGAGTAGAAAAGCGCTTGCACAACTTCAGGTGAAAAGGGGGCGAGTGAGGAACAAAAGAGCAACGTCGTAGGTTGTAAAGAAACGGTGCATTAAATATACTAAAGTAGAAATCGAGATGTGAGAAGGAGATGGAGGAGGCAGTTGAAGGAGATGGTGAGGATGGTGAGCGCAGAATGAGGTTGAAGATGACGAGGATGAGTGGGGAGGGTGATCTCTATGGGAGAGGAGTGCCTGGGATGAGGGCAATGGAGGCAAGAGCATTGCGGTGAAGAGTGACGGAGAGTCCGTAGCCATTGTTCGACCAGCCATTCCAAAGGCGATTGCTTTGGGACACGGCGATGTCTCCAAAGGTTTCTTTCAGTTCGACACGAAATCTTACCAACTCAAAAATACACATGGATCGTCGTTTTTCTTATCCTGCAAAACATACGCAGTGGTGTGGAAACATGGAACTTTTTTTGTGAATCGTAACTTTTCTAATACTTCGGTTCTACAATTGAACACGTATTCTATAAATGGAGTTTGGTAAACTGTGACTTCTAAGGAGAAAAAAGTGAATATATTAATGAAGTATCCACGTTTTTCCGAGGTAACAACTTTATTTGCTTAGTAACATGTTTCCGACGGCACGTTCTGTAGCAAATTAAATTACCTTGGCAAAACGTGGAAATTTCATTATTGTATTTACAAATGGTAACTATGACTCACCTCCTTCATAGAAAAAGGTGAGTTGTTTGTCAGCTGATTGTGTAAAGCTCTATTGTAAGCTTGTAGGATGTTCTCGTCAAATCTTCTCTGCAGTTTGAAAGTTACTATAAAATAGTATCATGAATTTGTTTTAGCTCAGTATTAATAAAATAATTTAACTCACATTTATACGCACTTATTATATTGTATTTCTAATTTCCCAAAGCACTAGCAGAATACATTTCACAAAGTTTTGTTAGATATTAATGGATTCAAAGCTACTTTATTTAGACTATTTAAAATGAAAATTTAAATTCGAAGATTATAGAGACAATTTTCAATGATTGGTTCAATTCTCTTAAAGGGCCCATACACGCTCAATTTATCCGAACTGAGCGTATGTGGGGCTATTCCAGTTTTTGTTCAGCTCTTTTGTCAGTTCAGTCAGTTCTGTCTTCAATGTCATCCGAGTTGTTTGTCCCCATGTGCAAGTATGGGAGATAAACGTAATGCTTCTGTGATTTGTTTTATCGGCGCGTATTTGATAGTTTATCAAGAGAAGAAGGCAAACAACAGGAAATAAACAGAAATGTGGGGCTCCTAACTTTTTTGGAATCTGGGACTTTTTTATTCTCCTTGCGGAATGGTCAAAGGTTAATTTGTATACAACAGAATACGGGTCCCATTAGGTTTTAGATTCTTGATCAATTAGTCGTATGCAACAGTCTTCTAATATTTGTTGCAATAGTCAACACACTCCACGTCCAAAAGTTCAGGTAAAGCGTGTCCTTTTTCTCACTCATAACGAGACGGAAAATGAAAACGGACATATTACCGGAGTGATCTGCGCATTTTATCGCTAGAAAAGGCGACTTGTTTGTTCAGGTCTGGAGCCTGGAACTGAGTAAACTGCACAGTTTACTCCGATTATCGCTCAGACAAGACGTCACATGACTTTACCTGCGCAGTTTACCTCAGCTTCAATGGATACTATTACCGATTTCTTATTCCAAACTTATATTTTTTATATTTGTCTTTATAAATCAATATTAGTATTATATTTTCAGATCCCAATTTCACTGCTGTAGAAAAACTAAATAATACATGTCAGTAAGTCGTTGGTGTTTCAGAGTGAAAACTGGGTAGATATACGACTAAAAGACGACTAAAAAGGAATAAATAGGCTATACATCGTGGGACAATTAACCACCGAATACAAAATCATTACATTTGGTTCATTTTATAACGCAACTGCAATTGATCTTTTAATGACAACTTCCTTGACTTTGCTATGTTTTGTCAATGAAATCTAAAAGAGATTATTCATTTCTCTTCTCCTACAGCCCCTCTGTTCTCGATATCTACCAGGTGAAATTTACAGTACTCGTATATTTAAATGTCGGCTAGCTAATATTGGAGAAACGTCTGTATCTATTCCATACTAGACATTTATTTGAGAACTCCTTAAATCACTTAAGTCAGACGTTTTATATGCCATTAAATCTGGCTCAAACAATATTTTCTCCAAGCTACTTGAACTATTGAGTATAATCAAGTTTTTGCATTCTGGCATGTATAAAATTACTGCGTAATAATTAATATGATAGTCAATTACTTGCCAAATTCTACTTAAAGAAATAGCACATAGCAATAGAAAGTGGAATGTCTAAGGAAAATCCTACAAACCCAAACCCCATAAAGTGCCAAAAATAAGTTCTAGATTTATTGACAGATTGACATTACAGAAACAAACAATTAGAAGAGAAAATATTTTAATCTTTTAAATTCGTAAGTATTTTCTTTAAAATATAATACAGCGTATAATATATTTGTAAAGTTGTTTTAAAATCAGGTATATTTTCCATATGTGTATTTCATTTGTGTTTCACTTTAATTTTATTTTGTATAGTGATATAAGATGTCGATAATTTTATTATAGCAACATTTTAATGAAAAGCATAAAATAATTAGTAGTGTTTTTTTTTGGCTTGAAATATCTCATTTTTAATAATCGTTATTGCTATTTTTATATAGTTATGTGTTTAGGGAATAAGATATGTTACCTTCAAGGATGTATTGCTTCAAATTATAAACAACTTATTCATTTATATGTTACGCGCTGACGTTTTTTCATAAGTGTTTTAAAATGACACTGCTTTTGAGTCCATTAGTTTTATAGAGTGAGATGTGATTTAATAGAAAAGGAGTTCACCAGTCACCTTGGCGGTCGCTAACGTATATCCTAACGGGGGCATTGAAGTGTTTGGTCTGGCAGGCGAGAGGAGTGAACGATGAATACTGGTTTTGTGGAAGAATGCGTGTGTGGCGAACATTCTAGGGATGAACTCGTTGACTCAGGCACGGTACACTCGCTCCATTAACATTTTCAATAGTTTCTCATATGTTAATTAAATGTTGTGTGTGGTGCTTTATGACATTCTTGTGTTTCTTTTCACCCCGTAACTTGATATAAATTACTTCCATGAACGTCTCGGTTTGTTGTGACAAAGCGTTTACAATATTTTCGGTACTGAATTTACGATGTTGTATATTGAAGGAAAAAACAGTTTCATTCTGAAAGAGCATAACTGATGAAATGAGAACCCATAAAATAATACGTGTTCGAAATTTCGTTGCAATCCATAGACTAGAATCGGAGAAATGAATTTCGGTCTCCTAGATCGGCAAAATTACACACTGTGCGTTGGTGAGGCCGCGCCGTTGTGCTCAAAAACGGGCTAAAAATTGGCAGTATCCATATCTTAGAATAAGTAAGCAGGGAATGCTACTGATAAATTGTAATAATGAGTGAAACATGGACGTAGTGCGTACATGAAAAATATTTTAAGAGGGTTAATTTTTAATCGCAATTAGATTTGACAATAATATCCTTTTTGTGTGACCATGATTCCGAAAAATATATAGAACCGTTTGTCTGTCTGTCCGTCTGTGCGCAGTGATTCTTTCCAAATAGATGAGTCAATTTTGTTCACAATTCGTATTTGAAGCTGTATCTTCTTCCAGACGATGCACTCGCTCTAACATTTTTATCACTGTAACATAAGGGTACTTCTTATGAAGGGCAAAGTTCATTTCAGAATATTTCGCTTTTTGTGTACAGACAGACCAAATATTGTATGCATTACATCTGCATTAATAGTATTTGACTTTTTTGAATGAATGGATAATTCTGTATTAATGGTAAACGCTGGAAAGTTCTGTGCAGACGCTGTAATAAATTAAGACGTTCTGAATAAATTAATTAAGACTCACCACATTTGATGGACGATTACGATTTATTTTACCACGAGTCCTAATTTATTTATTTATCTTTTTTATAATGTACGTTAATACTAAAATTAATGTATTTGTACTCCTCCGCAACATGAGCTTATTGTTTTAAGAATATTAAGAATTATTTATCAAGGTAAATATATTATACAGTGAGGAAATATAGTTTTGGAAAAATGAGAGATGATATTGTTAAATTTAATTGAATAATCAAAAGCTGATACCAGATACGAAATTGCTTGGTCTGCACTGGACGACTAATTACAAAGGATTTGCACCTACACTTTTCACGAGACGTTATTTTTAACAGAAACTTTTTAACGTATATGAGAAATCATGTGCAATGGTTTACACCGCAAGTTTAGTGTTGTCTCCAAAACAAGAATAAGTAATTTTCCGACAATACTGTGATACAACGAAGGAAATTTTGAACATACGATGAATGCTGTACAATTTCATCCCACTTTATGTTTGAATAAAAATATCTATCACTCCACCCAGAAAGTAAGAACGTGTATGACTAGTATCAATATTGTAGGATATGGGTTTAATATTTTTTTAGGAATTTCTTGTAAGTTAATCATTTCGGAGAGAAACACATAAAATGTATGAAAAATGTTAAAACACAAAAATATTTAAAAGATACAAAGAAATAATAGATAAAATACAACAATATTCGAGAAAATAAGTGACATAAAATAAATTGGAATAAAGTATAGAAAAGATACATTAGAAATAAAACATTTTGAATTTAGTATAGTAACAGGAATTATCTTGACAGACACGAGGATGTTTTGACAAATTAAAGGATCTACACCATTTTGTCTCAGATGATATACAAAAAATAAACGTTCATGAATATTTTTGAACGTTCTTATTTTAGCCTGATGATGACAAATACCCTAATTAATTAGTTCTCGCTTAAAATCTATCGAGAAAGGAAGTATAAAAATTATTTTTATCCAAACCTTTTTATGTCGCATGGATTAAGAGTGGGATGAACTCAGATGTTCAACTAAGTCCTAATAGTATTAGTTATTTTTGTAACAAATACCTTTTAGACACCTTTTGTGAAGAAATTTGGAAAAAAAGTCTAAAAATGTTATTTTCTCGCAATATTACGAAAAGTGAGCCTTTAACTATATTGAGAGAGAATTATAATATGTGTGGGAAAACTAACCGTTATACGAAGTGTGTCCTGTGTTAGTCATTTTCTTACAAGAAAACTGTACGAAATTTTGCTGTATTAGATAGATACATAAACTATTGTTTAAATTTATAACAATACTATTATTTATTTTATACCTTTTGACAAGGTTCAGGGGACGAGGCCACCTGTATCGCTTTTTTTTCTTTCCTCGACAGTCTCTTTGTCTTCATCTCTTCTTATTGCCCATTCTCTGGCATCTAACCTGTAAACGATATGCAGGAAACACTCGATAAACGTATCCATGCATGTAATGGTGATACTCCGAAAGAAAGTGAGGCTGAATCCACCTCCCTGTTTTTCCATTGCTGTTGAGAGCTTTCCTTGGAAAGAGCTCTGCATATATACGAGCATCTCTGTAGCATCTCTGAGTGAAACGGTATTTTGAAAGTGCAGTACAAATCTTGCCGTCTACCATTGTGGAATGTATGTTGTGTTTGATGTGAATCGTCTGGTTAGTGTATAACTGGACTGTTGTGGAATCTATATGAGAAATTTGTTTACGAATATTTTCCACTTCTTCTGTAATTAAATCTCTTGTTTCTTTCACAAGACTTATATTATATTAATACCGGGTAGAGGAAGGTCATGGATTATTCCAGATGATACATTTTTTGTCCGGAGAAACTTCGGTATACAGTTGATGTGGTGAAAATGAAATACTGAATAAAATTTCGTCTGATGAAAAAGGATCGCTTGAAAATTTATGTTTGTACCTACTCTGGTCTTTGTTTCCGTCACAAACCCATTTAGAAATTAAAACGCGAGACAAGTCATCGTCAACTATGTTGTTAAACACTTTCTCTTGTACGTGACAGAGTCTGATAGCTGTATTATCAAAAAAATCTTGAACCGTAATTTCCACGGATGTCTCAGAAATACTTATGCTCTTTTCTGATGGATAACATCTTTCCTTATCCGCTTTCACAAAATAATATGGAGGATATATTTTGCTATTGTATTCTTTGGCATTCTCCCGAAGGTCTTTGTATTGTTTCACACTTAATTCTAGATCCATCATCATGGCGAGGACTTCATCAGGTGTCATACTTTTAGGGGTTTCCATGGATGCTTCTCGCGCTTTTCTTAATTTTGTAGCTCTTTGAGGAGATGCAAAGGAAAGTTCTTCCACAATACTGGCAGCATCTTTCTTCCCTGACGCTCGTAGTTTCTCTTGAGTTGTGGCTACTATTTCTTCTGTGCTTATAGTTTGCGCTATCTTCCGGTATCTTTTTTTACAGTAGCACTGCTTTTTTTAAATAATTTACGCGACCGTCCTCTTTATAAGACTGGAGGGGAAGCACAACTGGAAGATGGCATTGCCAGAGAAACCTTCAGCGCATTATCCACGTTCTTGCTTTACCACACTGAATTGGAATGCACAAATCTTATTTCATTTCTGCCGCACTTGTTCCACCACACCCGCATTTTTGAGCATATTATGATGATGCTCGTAGAAATTGATTTATGAATATCATTACGACAATATTCTAGCCTAAAGAAAGATATTACATAGCTGGTTATGTGCTGAGTCCTGTCCCCAGTGATGCCTCCGTGCCAAAGGACGAACAAGTCCCCAGGCAGTAGTGACAGGCTTACATACGCCCACCTCAGGAGCATCGACCCGGAGGCACATGCCCTGACTGCGCTCTTTAACGCCATCAGGCTACAGACCATATTCCGGAAGAGTGGCGGCTCTCCCGGACATTTCGTGTAAGAAATAGAGGTTACAAGGAAGACATAAAGAACTGGAGGTCCATTTGTTTCATGTCCACGATTAGCAAATTGTACGTGAGCGTGTGGACCTCCCGCTTCCCCGTGTGTGCTGAATCACATGACGTCTACTCTCCCGCGCAAAAGGGATTCTGGCCGTTCGATGGTGCTCTCGAACACAATTATATAATGGAGAGACCATCCTCAACGCGCGCCGGAGAAGAAGCTCCCTGTGTCTCGTCTTACTGGACCTCTCCCACGCATTCGGGTCTGTCTCACACAAGACTCTACTCGCAGCCGGAGTGAGGCGACGCTTCCTGGATGTCGTAAGAGATATGTACAAAGACTGCTAGACACAAGTCATTGTGCCGTCATCCGGGCAATCTTCTCCCCTCAGTGTTCACCGCGAAGTTTGATAGGGTTGCCCCCTATCAAGCAATCTATTTAACCTCGTGGTGGACAACACACTGAGGACATTTGAAGAGATCAGCCCAAGTTCAACGCGCGTGCTCGACTACACCGACGAATTTGCACTCCTTGGCGACAGCCTCGAAGGGCTCCAGCAGTGGATTAATATCATTATTCAATTGCTGGAGCACATCAATATCACTATTAATCCGAGGAAGTGCCGTACTATTAATCCGAGAAAGTGCATTTCAATGACTCTGTTGCACTCCCCACCAAATTCCATGCTGGAGGCCAGGAAATGCCATTTCTGCTGTACTCAGAGTCTCACAAATATTTGGGCAAACCCGTGGGCTTCTACGTCATACCACCGTAGGAAAATGTGGCGAAGGCCCACGAGCTAGCCCAAAAAAACACAGAGCTCCACCCCTGGCAGCAACTCAACGCTCTCAGGAAGTTTCTCTTCCCCTCACCTTTCCTCTTCGCATGCATTGCTTCACCAAAGAGCAGTTGCATGCGCTGGATGATGCTCTTCGCCCCCTCATCAAGAAAATCCTTCGTCTTCTCGAGAGAGCCACCAATCATTACACACATAGCTCCCGGCAAGCGGATGTGATGGGAATCAATGAGCTGGGAAGAAAAACGGACTTCTGGGTCATCGACGTGCCCTTCAAACTATTCACGAGCAAAGACAGCCACGTCCGCGACGTGGCCATCTCATCGCTGAAGAGCGAAGCAGCGCACTACCAGGAGGCTGCTCCGGAAGAAGCTTCACCGGCGGAGTATCTCTCCGATGAACCCAACGCCAGGCGTCCACCGACCGCTTGCTTTTGGATGCGGACGCGCAAAGCCAGCGCGCGCGCCGGTGTGAAGTGGACATTCGACGGCGCCGCACCAACCATCGCGCTGCCCAGCGTCACCCCGGACATGTCACCCAACGGTGCCCTGGACTGAGACGCCGACGCTGATGCCCCGCAGACAGAGCCAGAGACGTCTGGCGGCGTAACTCATATCTTTATAGTTGCAAAACAACGCTACTCAATAATGCGCCGACTCAAAGAGTGGAACCAACGTTGCCACGGCACTGCCTGGAGAGCGCTCGCCGACCAAGGAAGGACCGCGCGCTGCCTCCCCATCCGCGACATGGTCAGCCACCGAGCCATCGACTATGGAAAAGGGCTTGACTGGTCAACGTGGCGCTTCCTCCACAGCACCCGCCTCAACGTGACCGATGGGCTACGACACTTCACCTACCTTGGTGGAGGAGGGGTTGAATCCGCCTGCCAGTACAACTGCGTAGACGCCAACGGTGCACCGCATGCAGACCCACTAGCCCACCTGCTTTGCATGTGCATGTCTCACTCAGCGCTGTGGCACAACAAAGTCGTGGAAGCAATCAAGGGGGGGGGGCTCGAAGAGTGGCCACATCGTTCTGGCAGAGAACCGACCTGTGGCTGTATGCAACCCTGACCTCGTCGTCCTGCGGAATCTGAAGGTAACCTCCTTCGAGGTGTCGGCACCATTCGCCAATTACTCGGGGAAATTGGGTGAAATGCACAACAACAAAACTAATAAATACCAACTTTTGGTGGCGCACTTCACCACGTATGGAAACCGGGAGGACAACATCGCTTACATCATCATGGGTGCACTGGGAGAGTGGCCACAGGTCAACTGGCGACACCTCGAAAATATCGCCCTTGATGCGAGACATCGACGCACGCTAGCGGAGGCGGTGATCGCCGACGTGCTAATGAGGCCCCGGAGCCTCTTCTTCCGCCACACCGGGAGAGACGAGCTTATGGCACCGGAGTACCGGAGGGGAGAAGTTAATTAGTCAAAAAATATTTGCTTTCTTCACAGTGATAGCACAAAGCTGTTGGAAGAATCGAAATGAGGCAGAAAAGAAAGGAAAGGTTGAAGAAGAATAAGAGATGACTACCATTTAAACCACACCACGTATGTCAGTCCAGGATGTCGTATTTGACAACTTTGGGAAATGTTGCTGCAATAGTTTGTTCTTTCATTATTACGAATGTGAAGAATAATAATTAGTCGAGAGAAATTACAGCTTTGCAAAGTATATTTAGGATACATTCATAAATGGAGAATTTCGACGCGTATTTCAAAACCGGTCTGTGAATAAGGTGAACATAAAGTACCTGTTATGAACCAAGCTTCATAAGGGTTAAACATTTATAATATTCTAATTGTTTTTAATTATTTGTATGTGTTATAAATTGTTTATATCTGTATATATATCTTTATAGCGCTAATTCAAGTTATGCGCCAAAACAATGTTCAAATACAGCGACAATAGTCGATTTCCAATCGATCTTCATAAGGCGAATCGATACTATCGATACCTATGAACACGACGTAACCAACCAACCACAAACACAACGTAACCAACTGACCGTAAACAAGATGTGACCAAGAAACTATAAACGAACTCCAAGTGCAAGGAACTCCTATAGTTCTACATAGGTTTTCCGAATATACTTTATGTATAACATCTGTGTTTCAGCTATATAAGCTGTTATCCACAGGCACTCTTCATGCTTCTACATGTCTGCATCATGTCTGCATCAGATGCTTTCATGCTTCCACAGTAGACCTCAGAGCGAGGTACTACGTCGTTCGTCGCGATTCCCGAAACTAGGGATGAGTGATTCAACTCCACGTACAACTCCACGGAGCGACTCCATGAGCACTCCTTAGAACTCTACATGCTTTATGCTTTCACCAGTCGACCTCAGAGCGAGGTACGTCGTCGAATCGTCGTCATATCGTCGAGACTCCCTACCATAGGGATGTGTGAACATCGTAACAGTGTTGTGTCACACAGTGATACGTTATTATGAATTTTTTGGGACATGACTAGCTTCATTAAGCAGTCATTCCACTCCAGTGTCGTGTTAGTGTATCAACAGTGATACATAATGCGTCAACATTTATGAGACGAAGCGCTCATACTTATTTTAAGTTTCAGCCAGCCGGTCCCAGCGAGCGACCACTACGAGTACGCTGAAAACCTGTTCTTCCACCTGTTAGCCTAGCGGCCGTGAGCAGCCGCCTTTCACCAGGAAGATAACAACTTCAAAAGGACACTCTTTAAGTATTTAACTCGTGTTATCGAGAATCTACATTTTGTTTCGGAGACCA